>OMLF01019340.1:1627-13036 GCA_900302615.1 Holocentrus rufus
CCAGAACAGTCACTCTGCTCTGATTGCTTTGTCAGTTGGTGTAAAGGCAACAGTGACGATATGAGTGATTGTGATTGTGTACTATAGAGACTGTGTGTGTTAGAGATAGAGACAGACAGAGATAGAGATAGAGATACAGAAACACATAGAGAGAGAGAGAGAGAGAGAGAGAGAGAGAGAGAGAGAGAGAGAGAGATACATGCATGAAGAAAGCAGCACTGGACTACCAATACAGGACAAGTACCCTTGAAACTGTGGTTGTTGCTCGGGTAACAACAACAAGGACACATAAAGATAGGTGTGTGTTTGTGTTTCTGTATGTGTGTGTGTGCGCGCTCATGTGCTTGCATGCATATACAGTATGTGCATGCATTGCGTATGTTCACGTGTGTGCACATGTGTGCGTTGTGTGTCCATGAGTGGGTGTTGGATGGTGGTTTGAAGTGTGTTTATCAGCTTCACCATTATTTTATGATTCCAGTTTCTCCCTCCCACAAAGAATGAGCCCATAATTCACGATGCACTGTAACCAGATTAGTGCAGTTTACCTCAGTGGAGCTATTGTATCAAGTGGCAGCTTGCTTATTTAGACTGTACATTCACTAATCAGGATGTTAATGAATAGACCTAATCAATGATTTATTATTTAGGCTATTTTGGCTTTGTGCAACATGAATGTTATCAGAAGATTCATTTTGGGGTGGTGCCATTTTTTTCTCCTTTGCATGTTGTACTTTTAAATTTATGTAAATGAGGATTTGGTTTCCTTCTTTTGAATTCATTTCTATAAATAAACCACATTTTCCCCAGATACTATCTGTCAAAAAAATCAAACTAACACTAATGCACAGTCAATATTGGTTTTTGCAACCAAATTTGGGATTTCGAAAGTAGATTGTGTGAAGCAATAAACTCATGCTGGGTTCAGTCCCCATGACTCAAAAGCAACACTCCCATGTGAAAGAAATGTGTCCTATCTCTGTTTTGTGAGCCCTTACATGTTCAGTGTTTGTTTATTTATTTAATTGTTTATTTATTATTTAGTCTTTTCATTTTTGGGGGTTAACCGACAAACCTTTTGTACTGACCGACGGTGACTCATACAAGCCGCTGGTTTCCACTGAAAACTCGTTTTGTTGGGGATGATTTTGCTCTCACCCAACAGGATGCAACAGGTCTCGATGTCGATCCCCGTCGGTCTCAGGCTACTCATCTCGGTTTTGCACCTTCAGAGCGGTTTACCAGTCCCTTCACAATCAGAGCACATGTTTGCCGCCCTTTCCCTTCGCCGGGTTCACGGTGGTTCACCTGTGCTAATGTACTTTGCTCCTGCACAACTTTTATTTGCAGCATATTTTTTCTGTGGCTGTGTAGCATTAGTGTCCTTTGCTGTCATCACATCTTTTCTTTTTTTGGGACGAGGGGGGCTTTCTTTGGATGGCGCACCTCCCCCCTAAGTACATCCCTGTAGCTCCATTAAAGATGATGCTTTTCATCCAATTCAAAACCGACAGTCCTTTTCACCAGGTTTTCACGCCCTCAACATTGTGCTGTTATTTGGCGATGAATCCTCCGGCTGAAACAATCTTGAAAACTGACAGTCACTTCTCAGGCGTGGACCTTTTTTAAACAATGTTTCAATTTTACTTTCAAATGAATATGTGCTTTTTTTTTTTTTTTTTTTTCTCTCTCCCCCCAAAAGCCTATGTTTGAGTGGTGGAGGTGAAACCCATTATAGGATGTGTCGGCGGAGAGAGGAGAGAGAGAGTGAGTGAGAGGGAGAGAGAGTGGCTCTGTGGTGCTCGATGAGTGGGCTGCCATGCATTCTTTTAGCCTTATTCACTCAGTGAGCGTGGGCGGCTAATTCGTGTTTGCATTCAGCAGGTTTACCTAAGGGGGAAATGTTTTATTATATGCTGTCTTTGAAATCGATGACTAATTGTACTCTTTTTCTCTCCCTCTCCCTCTGGATTTCCTTCTCCCATTTCTATCTCAGTCTCTCCCCTTTATTCCCCCTCCATCCTTGCCCCCCCTCTCCTCCTATCTCTCAGCGCTGTCCCCTTTTGGCCCTGGATCTGAAGGTCTGTCAGTGGCAATGTTTTGGGCGATAGTCTTCAAGGGAAGGCTGAGATTCAGTGCTGTTACACTCTGTCGAGATGCAGGGCTCTGGCTGTTGCATTAGGAGATGAGATGCTGAAAATCCCCCAAGCAACAAAAAAAAAAAGGTGTTTTATTTCCATCAGCTAAATCTCCCAAAGAGAAACACAAAGAGCAGAGGAGAGCGATAGAGACATGGCCTTGGGAACTGAGAAAAAAAAAAAAAAAAGATACAGCGCGATCTTGAGAAGCAGAGGGAGAGAGTGATTGAGACAGTAAAAAAAAAAAAGCTAAGAGAGAAAGAAAGAGGTGCATTCTCCAGACATGAGTCACTTCTGAGTGAAAGCTTTGTAATTTAAGCCACACACAGTGCAGGAGAAAAAGAGGGAAGGAAGGAGGGATAGATTGAAGAAGGGAGAGAGAGGCTGAGAGGCAGAGAGGCAGACAGGAGGGCAGGACAAATGGTTATAAATCATGAAAATCACCAGCATGAACCTCAACTGCCATATCAAAACAGGTAGAGTCAATTAAACCAGTGGGCGCACCTGATTTGGCAATAGTTACCAAAAGATCTGCTGCACCAGATCTGATACCTTACAGCTGAAAACATACAAATAGAAATCATTTGTACGTTTTGAGATTCTTTTTCTCCCAGATCATTTAATCGATTGTACCACTTAGAGGCTTTCCGTCTTTTTTCTAAACACAAGCTGCGCCACATCCTCGTGATTCACATTGTTTCCTTTTCTTTCCCATTCATAAACAGTTCATGATGTAGGTCAAGGGCTCCGTGCAAATACCGATCACACTATGCGCAAATACCGTCCCCCCAAAATAAACACAATAAAAACTCGATTGGAAAAGAAAGATGAGTGTGCGAGTGCAACAGATGATGCGTGGTGCAATGGTGAACATAGCTGCCTGCACCCTTTCCCATTGCTTGAATACCAGATGTATGCGCGCCATACCACCTCCACACACACACACACACACACACGCTCAATGCCATTCTGCACATACCAGTGAGGTATAACCACCGTAATCCATCAGCTGCACAGGTACGTACACGTCTGCCTCTCAAGCTGAAATCCGTCCCTTCTAAATCATCACGCTCTCCTCTGTTATCTCTGCTGGAGATACATGATTTACATGACTTCCTCCAAGCTTTTATTGGCACCGCATCACTCAAAAAAAAAAAAAAAAAAAAAAAAAAAAAAAAGGTTACAGCCTTCATGGTATGTGATATGTATTATTAACTGTGAGGTATTGCGTTACATATTTTCGTTTGTGCTCCGTATCTACCAATGACAGGAGTTCAGTAGTAACCTTCTGGAATAGCAGCTAAAACCGTGCGTTTAGCCAAACACGTCAAATCTGCCTGGTCCACGTGGCCCTCCGTCTGCTGTGTGTGAGTCATGTGATATTTACCATGACAGACCTCAAATCCTTGCTCCTCAGACCACCGGCTACTATTTAATTTACTGTGGTCTGGATGATGACAAAGTACGGGCTTCGGATACACACACACACACACACACGCGCACGCAGAAACCTGCTCGTGTTCGCAAACGCAGTCCTTCCACTTGACAGCTGGTGTTATGAAAGAAACGGTCAGCAGGCCTTTTGTGTTTCTCCTCCTCTCTAAGAACAAAAACACAGACACATGTTATGAGTCACCGCAGTGTGTCATGACAGTTCGGCGGCTTACGTTGGCGGAGCTGCGGTCCAACAAGCGACAGCTCACTCCTGTGACCCACGCGATTTCTGGCTACTGCCCGGCCAGCGGACAGAAACACGAGAGAGCGCGCTCATCTCGCTGACGTGCTTCGGTGAGGAGACTCACTGTCCAAATGACAGGGAGCGCTTCCCCCGATCGGGACGGAGAGAGGCCACAACCCCGTCATTGTCACTTCCAGGGACCGGACAGCGGCAGCAGATGCGCACATTTAGAGATTTCCACTCGCAAACCCAAACGCTGCTCGTCAGCACACAAATCTGGGTCAAACCAACACCAACTGTCAAGTGGTTTCTGGTAAATGTGCTCACAAGTCATTTAACACGTGTCCAAGTTAGGGCTGGACAATATGGACAAAATCAAATTTCACAGTTTAATTGACCAAATACTTTGATATGAATATTGTGATGATATTGTATTGTGACTATTGCTACTTTCATTAGATATTTACATGCAGGACATTTTTGCAACAAATAATAGAACAGTCTAAAAGGTTCAGAAAAATGCATCCCTTTACTGTAATGCAGCCTTTAAAACCAGGAAAAGACAAAACAACACTTTTTCTATATCACGATATTATGATATCCAAAACCCCAGATTGTATCTATTCTCATATCACAATATCGGTATAAAATCAATATATCACCCAGCCCAATCCAGGTCATGTTGTTTGAGGGACAAGGCTGAGATTGTCAGCTAAAATGTGATACAACCATTTTTGTGCATTCGACAGATATTTAGATAGTCATGTGCAACCTAAACAGAAAAATGCCACCAGCATTTTAAACAATGCAACAGTTGGTTTGCAGATCGTTATCATTCATGAGTCACTAATCAAATTGAGTCTGAAGTCATTTGAGGTCAAGACCAATTCAAGTCTGAGCTCAGCTTGTATGTGACTTCAGGATGATTTGAGTGCAAGTCACAAACCTTCATCACAAATAGTCTTCATATGAAATGCACATGTAAAACACACACACACACACATACACACACACTGTCATCCATCCACATGCTTGTAGTACACAATGCAAAGCAGGGTGGCATTACTCCCAAACAATACTCACAATAACACTGTGGTTTCATGTAGCCTCATATGCTCATCATAAGAATGGAAACACAGTCATTATCCCCCAACTGCACCTCTTACATTTCCCATGGATTTAGTAGTGCTGCTGAAACATATATACAGTATGCCTCACAGGTATAGAAAGCTCTACTCCACTTGGTTGGAAAGCTGAGCCTGAACTGTGATGAAATGTATCACTGACTTCCTGGAACAGGTCTTAAGTTTCATTTGAGGGGTTTCCCCCTGAAATCCACCATGCGGTACTCATAGATACTGAATGAGAGTAGAAGAGGATTCCATTTCTAAGTCCAGCCCCGGCCAACAATCAGCACACCACTGTGTAGAGAAGTTAACCTGGGACCGGAAAGGACTCCAAACTGGTTTTGAAACAGAGCTGGGAACGAGGGAAATCCCTAATATGGAATCAGACACCTGTGCCAGAAATCTTTAGGAGCTAAGGTGAATGAAGTAAAGTAACCGTTCCAAAGGCTGTGCACCATGCACTCTGGCTGTAGTTTACTCTGTGTGTGTGTGTGTGTGTGTGTGTAGTGGCGCTTACAGTCATTACCCAACCGTTAAAGGTATTTCAAGTCAGTGACAGGGCAGAAGTGGGGCTTCTGGCTGAAGTCCACCAGGCAGCGCCAGCCTGCTGCACTAGTGCAATGCTTGCCGGAAGGAACATTTTTCTCGGCTCCGGTCCCTGGAGTCGGCTGGCGACTTTGATCCGCCACCAATGAAACCGTATCAAAGGACACAGGTGATAAAGCTCTGCACAGTAATGTGTTCCTTCCTCCCCTCCCTGCCTTCTTGGCTTCTTCTTATCAGTGCGGCCTACATCACACAACGCTCGGGTCATATATGGACAAGCCCACGCACCGGTGTTTTAACTGTATTGTACTGCACATAACATGGGAAATCTACGTGTGAGTGTGTGATAAAGTGTGGGGTAGGGTGGGGACAGGGATCAGCTTATATTGCTGTGTTTCTCGGTTTCTCACTGGGTGAAACGTCATGAATGTGACGAATTCTAGTTCTGTTTACTTCACAGAAATGTTGGGTCAGCAGCCACTGCAGCCCTTTACTCTATCCCCACTATCAACACTGTAATTTTTAACGATATAGTAACTTGTGGACCTTTACTCAGCTATTACAGTGCCAATACAACATCATTACACAACATCAGTACCATCCAGACTGTCAACTCTTGGCGTCTTGTTGGTCAGTGCATACCAGAGATCTCAAGCAATTTATGAATACCATTGAGCCTGAAACCTCTTGCGGTCTCTTTATCCGCAAATAATATCATGTGAAAGGCACCTAGGCGTGACGTAAGCACCATCGGTTTTCATTTGCGGCACGGCACCCTATCACTGATAAGGATCGAGACATCAAATGTTTTTCTCGGGGTAACTTAGCAACCCACTTAGTGGGAACGGCAGGCTGAGATTTGTGGCTAGCCAAAGGTCCGACAGTCTAACTGCTGACATCAAAGAGGACTTTCACAAGCCATGTGACATCACCCTGCGGTACACTGGTCACACACAGATGGCATTGACCTACACTACATAACCTCGAAGTACAGGAGGCCAAAATAACAGTTCAGGCTGTGCTAAGCATGCTATAGAGCATGACACAGCATTCTGGTGAGGACGTAAAGGAGGACGTAAAGGCTTATTTGGACCCCTGTATGCACAGATTTATAGTTTCTCCCCTTTTCATAGATCTCTTTTCAGTAATTAAATCAAACAGCTGATGTGAAAATCTAAAAGGATTTACAGTCGTTGCTCACAGTTAAAAACGAACAGAAATGCTTAAAATATGAACTTCTGCTTTATTTTAATACCTGTGGGCATACATCTGCATTGGGTTTACCAATGTTTTACATTGGTAAACCCGGTGCAGCTTGAGTTAGGAAACACAGCCTGTGTATTGAAAGGCCTTTACAAAGGCACAAGGTCTCTCTCTGCCATGGTCTTTGTGTTGCGGAGAATAGCAGTGACGGGAGAGCGAAGGCTTCAGCTTTCTCCTTTAACAGAAAGTCACATATTTCTAAATGAAAGGCCTTTCGCAACAAGGTTGCAATCATGTTTCTCTGAAAAGTCTGTCTGCCCTTTGGCCTCAGAGATGTCTGTTACGGGCCAAGCAAGTGAAGGAAAGGAGAGAGGGAAAAAATTAGAGGGAAAAAGCAGTGCATTGACAACCTTTTCCTCACTCTTTTTTTTTTCTCTCTCACTCACCTTTTCCTCCTACTCTAGGACCTTTCTCTCTCTCCGGGCTTTCTTCTTTCAAGGCTGCATCACTATTCATCAGCGTGTCTTCAGCCCATCTGTCCATCTGTCCACCCATCCCTCCATCCCTCCATACCTCCATCCATCCATCCATCCATCCTCTCAGGTATTTGAGAAGGAATTAGCTGCTAATGCCAAGGTATTGTTTCCCACGCCGCACATTGAGGGGTTAACAGGCTAGCGTAGGTGTAGTTTCGATCCGTCAGGTAGGTCAGGTTTCTCTTAACGTGACTGCATACCTGTGTGTGTGTATGTGTGTGTGAGCATGTTTGTGTGTGTTCGTGTGTGTGCATGCGCATGCTTGTGTGCGCACCTTCGAGTTGTATTGGGAGACATAAAAAGAGTGAAGGAATCCAAGCATTCTTGACATGGCTGGCCCAGACAGCAAACATAACTCTCTGTATAGGCAGCCAATCAGATCGCTGCCTTTCCTCCAGCACCAGCTTCACAGGTCATCCAATTTAGGACACCGCAGCTCCTCAGTGACCCCTATGGAAACAAACGCATGGCTCCGAGACTTAGTGAGCCCTGCAGATTTATCACTGGATCATGGTAAAATTTGGCCCGAGAAGGAACACAAAACAGCACAATTTATAGTTTGCATGCTATAAAACATATAGTCCTATTTGCCAAAGGGGAAAAACACAAGAAGGTAATTTAAAAATGGTTGTCGCAGTAATTGGCACCTTTTGATGCAATAAAAGCCCTCTTATGTTTGCTGGTAGGTAAAATGCAGCAAAGTTGCATTTAAGTGTGATTTAAGTACATTTAAGTATTATTATATACCTGATCCTGATCATGAGCCTTGTAATATATTCTGGCATACATCAACAGCAACCTTTTGCAATTGAATGCATCGCAGTGGGGGTTTCAGGTATGGTGTGTATGCATGTATGTGTGTGTGTGTGTGAGAGAGAGAGAGAGAGTGGGAGAGAGACTGAGAGACACTTTGTTTTTTATGTGTTTTTACTTTGAACACACTCCAAAACGACAAGTGCTCATTCACACTGAGTCATCTTTTGTTTGTGTTTTCACGTCTCACTGGGAATTATCCTACAGACAGAATGTTGAAGCTCCAATAAAAGGCACCATGAAATATAAAGCATCCTTGCTCCGTCTCCTCGCTTTGTGCAAGGACAGTCTGAGTGGCTGCAATCACCCAGACGCACCCGCTCTCTCTCTCTCTCTCTCTCTCTCGCTCGCTCCTGCTCTCTATGTCTATTTCTCCCTCTTCTTCTTACAAAAAGATACAAATTCTGAAAAAATGTCTATCCGAGCAAATCATTCAATTTAATAACGCAAAAATATTTTCCTCAGCTAACTCCAATCATTTCCAATGCAGCTTCACTTGTTTCAGGAATTTGTGAGAAACAACTGACAACATATTGAAATAAAGAAGATCTCAATTATCAAAATAATACCACTTAATAAAAAAAAAATGAGACAATTTGACCTGCAAGCAAAATTTTGCTATAACAAAAATAAAACTCAATACTAGATTGAATTAGTTCTAAAGGTGGGCATTTTTTGCAGTGCACACACACATACAAACACACACACACACTTGCACACACATACACACACCTTGTTTAATCCCTTTCATGGCGGGTGGCTGTGCAGGCGGATGCTGTTTAAACAGAGCGGGCCCTTGATGTGGGGGCCTCTAGGGGCCGGGGCTTGTGTGTGCTTATGTGTGTGTGTGTGTGCGTGCATGTGTGTGTGTCTTTCACCCTGGATGTGTATGTGTGTCTCTCCAAGTTTCTGGCCATGGGAACAATGGTCCTTTAGAATGTGAGGTTACTGGTGCGCTGACCCCTGGCAAATAAGAGCCATGTTCTGGCATTCCAGGCCTGATTGGCACTTTGAGCCTGCAGAGAGCTCAAAGGAGACACAGGAAATGTGACCAGTGTAATTGGTTATATATTAGCGGAGCATTCTCCCCCGTTTAAATGATGGAACATTCCTCAGTGACACTTAGGTGGACGGGGCTGGGAGTCCACCAGCTACGGGATTGGGGTGGAGGGATTGGGGGGGTGAAGGGGGAGAATGTGGAAAAGTGGGGGTGAGTAAACTGTACAATCTGCTCTTGACGAGGCAGAGGAGCCCGAAAATAGCGGAAATATTGCTCAAACAGCTGGGGTCATCTCTTATATGTTTACCCCCGTGGTGGTGAATGGGGCTGTCAGTCCATGATACGTTCATTACAGCTCTCCCTCTGAAGTGTGGCAAGTGTGTGTGTGTGTGTGTGGGTGGGTAGGGGGAGTCTATGTGTGTATAGGGGAAAGAGTGAGTCAAATCAGTAGCTTGACCTTTGGCTTGGGGTACTTGGTTGCAGTTCATGAAGACCTCATCCCACGCCCCTAAGTGTGTGTGTCCGTGTGTGTAAATGTGTGTGTGCTGCTACCTCCTTTTGAATGGGAGCATCCCATTCTGCAGAATGCACATTGTGCACGGCAGGTATCAGGCAAAATAAGAGTGCCCTTATTAGCCTGTGGAAGTTTTTTTTTTGAAGCTGCAGGGTCCATGCATACATCTGTAGGCCTCTGTCACAGGAATGAGTTATTATCCCCTGAGGCTCAGTCGGGGGAAGCTACAGAGGCAGCGGACCCTCAGCACCACCCTGCATTCCATCCCTATAGCAATGGGTGCTAACGTATTCACTAAGGCGATCTTATCTAGGCCCAGCCCATTCAAAACAAAACGCTTGTTGAAGTAGTTTAGATAACATTAGTCTGCCAGAAACTGGGGGGACACACAGGCGAGCATGTGCACATGCCTATACACACACACACATGCACACACACACCCACATCTTGGTATGTGGCCTGAGGGAAGCAGCAAAAAGACACAGATCTTGTCGTAAACTGACCAGAGATTGTCACATTCTCTCTGTCAGGCCATTAAATCCTATGGGAACCATGAGAATTATGTCAAAATGGACCACCCACCTCCATCAATACAGAGACAATCTTTTGGGTTGCTGAATTGCACATAATGTCCATTGACTGCCATTGAAGCTCCAGAACACACACTGAAAGAAGGACCACCTTGATAAATCATCTAATCCTGTATTAAGTCTTGAATCTCAAAGTGGGAAAAAAAAATCCAATAAGGAGGGATTTCACTTGTTTCCAGTGCAATTCCATTTGTTTTCTTTAATCGAGGGACATAAATGAAATAATATGGGCCAATCTGCCTTATTTCAAGATGCTGCCCCTATGTTTCCATAAATTTCCTGAAACAAGTGAAACTACATCGGTGAAAGTGTCGGTGTATTGCCAGATTTTTTTTCCCACTTGATTTACTTAAAACAGATGTTCAATATTATGAAAATAACCACCATCTCAATTATCATCTCCACTATCAAGAGCTGCAGCAGCATCTAATTTCAAGCCCACATCTTCAGCCACTCACCTGAAGTGTGTGAGTGTATTTCTGTTTGCACTACCTGCACAAACAAACATGCTTTAATTTTTCCACCACATATTTACGCTATACCGTAGCCTCTCTGCACGTTCACCGCACCACCATCAACACGTCAAGCACTTCCCCTATCCCTCCACACACACACACACACACACGCTTGCCCCGTCCTCTTATTTACACATGTAAACAGGGCGAGTTGATTCATATCCTGGATTGTTACTCAGGAGAGTTGAGGAGCATTCCTTGGCATACCATGCTGAGGTGAACACCGGGGCTGAGAGGAGCTCAGAGGAGAGAGGCATGTCTGTGGATGTCAGTGACTCACAATCTGTCAGGCCGCTCCAGCTCATCTGTCTTCATTCAGCAGGCCCGCGAAAGTCGGCCCTGCAAGCTGCTTTGGACTCAGCCGATCATTGTTCCCCCCTCCTTATAAAACCCCGTGGACTGTATTTCCATGGAGAATAATGTCAGTCGGTCAGATTTGTTGAGAGTATTGATCTGGCTAAAGGAGTCTGCCCGCAGGCTTTAGACAAAGCTTGTTGTTGAGTGAATTAAGGCTCGGGGCCGTGTGATCAATCAGGGTGATCTGATAGGCCAAGACAAGATGTTTCCCGAGTGACGGACCCTGGGATAACACACACACATACACGCTTGCACACACACACACGCATGCACTCGCAGTAAACGCTTCGTAAAAACACACGCAGACGCGGCAACACACACACACACACATGCACACACAGGGATTACACAGGCATTTAACAAGCTCTTTGTGCAGGTCAAAGTTGAGGCCC
>OMLF01019352.1:2119-12765 GCA_900302615.1 Holocentrus rufus
CGCTGTATATTGCCGATTCTCTGCAGTTGTTTTGATGTGTTTTAAGGATTTTTTTTTTCTTTTTTTATCACATCGCATTGTACGTGAGCCTTTTGATAAGAGTAAAGACTTGAAAAGAGAATTTCTAACATTTGAAACAACCTCTAGGCACTCTGGCTTTTTAGTCTCCAAAGTAAAACACGGTCAGGTTAAAATTATAGTGTGTCAAACGTAATCCAGGCCACAAAAGAAACCCAGTGGAAATTTAAGTGGACTCCAACAAACATTTGTAGGATTGCTTTACATACTCCAACCCTGTAGGGCTTCTTACTGTGTTTTATAGGTCACTCACAGTTTAATTATGTCTGGCCACCATGGCAGAGCAAACGCAGGACATTAAGTCATAGTGACACCTGTCTGTCTGTCTGTCTGTCTGTCTGTCTGTGCATAAACACTTTCTAATTAACACAACAAGACCGATACATGATAGAAGCTGCATATTTACACCACAGGTTCCCCGTGTAGACGAGATGATTTGATTAGATTTTGGAACACCGTGTAGCATAAATTTGCATACTGATGAGGAAAAAACAGATTTTCCTCAAATTCTTAAATGTTTTAAGATGTGGAGTTCATATTAATACCACCCATGTGTTACGTGAAGACAAATATGTTGACATAAAAATATTTGCAAATTAATGGATTCATTTGCTTAATTAATTACCTCATTTGCATAATAATTTCTGTTTAATACATCACAGTAATTCTGGTGGGACATCAGGCAGCTCAAGTGCCTCTTATATAATAGGTTAAAATAGGGATGGGCTGTGTTTCTGGTGGTTTAAAGGCTGTTTGGTCAGGCACAGAAATGCTCATAAAGCATAGATGGCCTTTTCTTTTTTTTCAGTAGCAGTCAGTAAAAGTTCACCGACCAGCTTCCTCCTCACTAGAGAGGAAGGCAGGACTTCATCGATGCAGGAACAATATAAAGACTTGCATATGAAAATGCAACAGGGTGGGATCTGGAGGGAGAGAGAGGGGGAAACTGATAGGGGCGAGCAATGAAAAGAACAACAGAGTGATACTGGAGAGAAAAGCAGAAGGAGAGAACAAGAGAATAAGCAAGTGAGGGAGAGGGGTGAAGGTTATGAAATAACAGCATGTGTGGGTGTTAAGGAGGAAGAGGATTTTGCTCAACATATAATTACCACATTTTACAGTTGACAGAAAGACAGAGGGCACCGAATGAGAACGACAAGAGGCAAGGGATGGATAAGAGTTGAGGCAGGAGTGTAACAGACATGTTAAAGACCACAGAGCGAACGGAGCGCGAGAGAGAGGGGGGTCAATGAGATTAAGCTACGTAAGGCATAATTTGATGCTTAACTGTGTTATTGAAGATAACCAGGTATTTCCCCCCCATTCTTAGTCATTGCCATTCATTTAACTTCCTCCTCTATACCTTAATTCTTCCTCTCTTGTGCTTATTCAGTCTCTCTCTCTCTTGCTCTCTCTCTCTCTCACACACACAGAGTGAGAGCTGAATGCAATGGATACGGTTGGCATGGAAACCACTTGCTTATACATTTTTTCTCTATATATATCTAAAGCCAGTAACAGGGGGAGAGAGAAAGGGAAGCATGATTATTTCTGAGTCTGACAAAAGCAGGATGGAAGGCTGGAGGGATGAGCCCGATAATGCCCAGATCACGGGGGGTGGACGGAGGGTGGCAGGGGAGTGTGAGATTTGGAGTAGATGAAAGTATGAAAAAACAGAGAGGTGGAAGGACAGGGAGCGCGGATCAAAAAATAGGGTGCTGAGGTGAGAGGGGAGGATGTAACGGATTGGATTGGATTGTACTGTATATGCAACTAGAGAGAGAGGAGACTGAGGATAGTAAAAAAAAAAAAAAAAGTACTGGAGAAATCTCAGATGGAGAGAAAAAGAGCTGTGTTGTGTGGGTGAGATGGAAAATGAAGCCTATAGAGTCATGAGGGGGAGTTGTATGAACTTAACCATGTGTGTGTGTGTTTGTGTGTGTGCGCGTGCGTGCATGTACGCATTTGTGCCCGTGTGCATACGTCTGTGAATGAGAAAGCGAGTGAATTTACCAGCGTCGATAACTCAATTCCCTGCAGGTTGCCGAGTCCATTCCCTATCAATCCACAATTATGTCTAATCTATTCCGTTCTAAAACTCCCGTTGTCTTTCACTTCAGGCGTCTATGTAGGGCAAAACACTTGATTTCTCAATATCTGGTCACTGAGCAATTACGATCTGCATTAAAAAAAAAAAAAAAAAAAGCATTGAACACGTGTTCTTTTTTTATGGCAGTTGATCTTTAAACCATATTATTCCACATGCTCACAGCCTCAATGCACCATGGCATGGCCAAATAAACTGGCCTGATTGGTTGTTTGTATGCCTAGAATACCTCCCAGCCCTCCTGGCTTTATTTTCCTTCCCAATACCCCATTATAATGAATCAGTGAGCCAGTGACAGATGCAGGTAGGCCCATTATGCACCAAACAATTCACACACTCCCATTTAGCCATTAATTCACTCCGTGCCATGTGTTGGTATTGGCATAATAGGACGACAGCGTTGGCCTCGGTCCACACTCAACTCAGGCTCTGGAGACTAATGAGGTCTCCCAGATCTATTGTTGGGAGTTAGACTCATTGTATGTGTGTGCGTGCGTACGCTTTGGTGCACGTGTGCGTACGTGTCTGTGCATGTGTGAGCACGCGTAGCATGCTGGTGTTCAATGATAATGGGCCCTGTCCTTGTGTTGGGGGAGATTACAGCAGTTGTTTTCACTGCAAACAAGGTACCTAGAGGCGTCGAGGTTCCCAAGGCCATTTCTCATAAATGGTCTGGTCTCCTTTAAGTTGCTAGTAATGTTTTTCCCCCTTTTTGTTCCATCTCACGTAGCATTTTTTTTTACCTTTCAGAGTGTAGTTCTTGCTCTTGTTATATTAACCTCTCATGGGTTAGAAAACCGAACCGTCCAGTCAGTGGTCAATAATAAAGCTCATGGATGAATGGGCTGGGCTTGCTTCCCAGTTTGTATTGTGATTATAGAAAAGGAAATATCCAAGAGGACTGGCCTTTGCTGTACAGAAACAGCATGATCTATCACTTAATACAGACTGACCAGTCACTGATTGATTACTGCAATCGCTGACTTGCTGTATATTAGAATAGACATCAGTCGCCCAGAGGCATTTGTGGGCTTCCTGTAAGATAGACATGGCCAGGGAAGTAAATTATTTTTTCAGTCCTACCGGGCCACTTAAGCCTGTTTGGCATTAGCCGATGGACCAAATGGTTGCTGCATGGTGATAGGTGATTGCTATTTTGTTGCAGCTGATCTGATTGTCTGAGCCAAGGGTACATTATATTGTCTCATCCTATTGTTCTCTCTCCCCAATTTGTGGTTTTATGACTCCCCTCCTTTCACCCCGCTTGCACCATGTATCCCATTATGCTTGGTGGTTGTACATGAGGAGATAATGGACTGGCTCTGTAATGCCCCCTCTTGCAATTAGGACCAATCCCAAAAGACGGGGGAATTAAGGAACAAACTATAATAATGCACTGCAAATGTGCATATTGTACCACATGCACCTATTACAAGATATTATTCTTTGGTCTTCATAATTCTCTCATTCTCAAGGCCTATTTGACGGGATTAGTTTTGAGGACAGTGTGTGTAAAGAAATTATTAACACAGGACATCATGTAATGTCAGTGACCAGTATGCAGGTGATAAGAGAGCTCTATATTAAGTTTCCAACATTACAAAGAGGGGAATGTCTACTCGGTTTGTATATTGTCATTGCACCAAAAATGTACCATGCATCATATATAACTTCTGCAACTGATGTTGATGTGCTCAAACAATAACAATACAACAAGGCTGCAGAGGTGCTGGACCAGGGTCGACTCTGGGTCTGATGTCAGTCTGAGATGAACACCACTTTCAAGTGCAGTTTCCTCTCCCAGAGGAAATGACACAGTATTTGCCATCAATCTCGGGGATGTCATTTCAGACGGGACCAGTTTAACTGAGGTTATTTTTACTGTGAATTTTACAGGAGCTAAAAGAAGCCAGAATTTCCACTGACACAGGTGCACACAGCTGGAAAAAAATAGCCTCTGACATGCCAGTCTTGGATCAGAGTGAAATTACAGACATGCTTTGGTAATGATTACATTACCCCTACCTCCCCCTGTAAAACTAATCCCATCCCAATAGGGCTTAACACACACACACACACACACACACACACACACACACACACACACTCTTCTTGTCTTTGAGCTACCATTAGGTCTACGTCTGATTGATGTTCTTATGTTCCTGGTTTTGTTATGTCAGATACATTTGAGCTCGTCTGCTCTTTTTGCCCCAAAAGTTGCTTGTAAAGCAGCTTCAGAGCCCTCACCCTAACCACAGTCCTAACCATAACAATTAGCCTGGGAGGCAGTGTTGCCTTACAGTCGACACTGGGGGCAAAAAAAATGCAGAAAGTGTACATTTGACCCGAGAGAGGCACTTGACGAAGGGAAAATCTACCTACTAATCTACAAAATTCATATAAATCAGCCCTGTGGTCTTTGACAGCTGCGTTTGAGAGCATTAACAACTAAAATCAAGAAAGCCCAGGCTAATCTGTGATGTCATGAAAAAAACGAAGCCTGGAGTTGCTCCTCTTGTCAGTGAATGGAAAGCAGAATTTGTGGAAACTGTGACAACATCCGGGGTAATTTTCCAGGGACGTGGCATATTTTCTGGTGCAGAGCTATTATGTTCAACGTGTTGGGTTAAGAAGCCCAGACACTGTTAGAGCTCAATTTCACAAGTCAATTCTTCTAATCATGTGTTGAAATCGCTGCTGAATACCCATGCACCTCGGGGAGTGATTTTACCTTTGCTCGCTATTGCTATTATCTCCCGCTGCCTCTGTTCCATGCAGTTCTTTTCT
This sequence comes from Holocentrus rufus, assembly GCA_900302615.1. NCBI lineage: Eukaryota > Metazoa > Chordata > Actinopteri > Holocentriformes > Holocentridae > Holocentrus > Holocentrus rufus. Next base: position 7,092 of record OMLF01019352.1, read on the forward strand.
CTCACAGTGTGCACACCACAATAGCAACAGAGCTCTGTTGGTTTAAGCTGCAGGGTTGTGGGAGTGAGTATTTCATGTCAGTGCTGCATTGTGAGAGCAGGCCACTAAGATTATTTTCAGAGTGGTCCTTGTAGGAGACAAACTTGCTCATAACACGGCCCTCCATCGCTCCTTCCATCACTCCCTGCCTTACGCCCTCGTCCTTTTTTCTGCCTTCCTCTCAGCTTTTATCTATTTCCCTTTCTTTCTCTCTCTCTCTCTCTGTCTCTCTCACATACACACACAGAGAAATCCCATCCTATTAGGAGTTAAGGTTGAGGTCATGGAAAGCACAAGGCCAATTCTCCCCTCCCCCTCACTTCGTCATCTCATCCTTTTCCCCATTCCTGTTCTGTCAGCCCTCTCCTCATTACTTGTTCCTTTATTGCATTGTTCCCTCTAACACACCATCGAGCTGTTTATATATGCGGTTTGATATATCAACAATCCCAAGCCTTTAAAATATCTTTTGATTTGATCCGTTTCCACTCGCAGGATGAGCCTTCTCCACACTCTTTTGCTGATAAACGTACACATTTTAATTGTGCCCTTCAAAATGAGCTGGAAGCCCTCCTCTCTCTGCCTCTCTCTTCCTCTCTCTCTTTCTTTTTCTCCCTCCTCGACTTTCTCTCCATATAATGGTTTTGTTTTATCAGTGGCGGTGTCGTGCGTGGACAGGGTTTGTAATCGTGGAGATCACAGAAGACCGCTCTGCATTGCACTCGGTTACAACAGGTTGTCAAAAGGCTTTTGGAGCCTGACTTGCCTTCCCCCTTCCAGCAATAACTATCTGGCCTTTCAGCACGCCAGCATATGAGGCCTAATTACCAGCTAATCTTATTAAACTAGGGAAAGATGGCATAGCTTTTTGTGTTGCCAAATGACAAATAACAGCCAGCGATTCCTCGCGAGTTGATCTGTTTGAGGCCAACGCTGTGCAGACATATTGTTTTTGATCAGTTTGACTGACAGGTGAGATGATTTGTTCACATGATCATGGAAAAAAAGCAGTGATTAGATTGAGTGATGGACTGTTGCATTCTGAGTAAGAAACGTTATTCTGTTATGTGTCAATCATCGCTGCTGTCAGCGTTGTTGCACCTTAAAAGCAATACAACAAGTTGTTACCAGCGGAAGGGAGCATATTAGTCTCAATAAATGTTGACAGATGAAGTCCCAGTTACAGTATGAAATTACAGAATATTTTCCTAGTGAAGCACCTGCTCTGCTGTAGTAGGTGCACAGTATGAAAGCAGTGGTACAGTTAGGAAATTGTATACTGAAGGCCATGACTAGTGCACTAAAATCCATAACACACAATCAAGGTTAGGTGATGAGAAAAAAAAAATATGACAATTCTACTATAAATTTCCTTTTTTAGCACTCCAATGTGTTTGTACATTGAGTTTGTCACAGCTGTCAAATATCCATTCTGAAGGCACTTCTCATCTCCGTCGCTTCAGAAAAGTCGCAGGAGGCACTGCCTTCAAATTTCACTTCACCACGTCTTGAAACAAAACAAAATCCCAACATGTTGGATTTATTTTTTGCTGATTCTATAAATAGCTGTTGGCTAGTTAATGATTTTTTAGCTTCATCATGCAGTGTTTTTAAGTTTGGGGGGAGGGGCGGTACTCTAGAGATAAATGACACAAAGATAAGAGATACCACGTAAAAATGTCCCATAATATGGTGGTTTTCATGGTTTTGCATCAGGCTGTGGAAAGGCTATTAAATATGGAGAGAGCAGGCTGACTTGTGGGTATTTAATCCCAAACAGGCAGAAAGGTTGAGTTTGCTCTAATTGCATGGGGCAGAGGAGGGCATTCATTTACATTCATCACTGAGCTTCGATTTGTTGGGACTGAGATAAGGAGAAAGAGAGACAGAGACAGAGTAGAGAGAGAGAGAGAGAGAGATGTAAGCAAAATAGAAAAGGAAACATTTTGTTGACAGGATACAGTTTTTCTCGATAATCCCAGCGTAATTCCACAGCGGTAAAACTGGTGCATGTGCATGTCTGTCTGTGTCGATGTCTGCCTACCCGTGTGTCTGCGTGTGTGAACGAGTGTGCTGCATGCTTATGCATGTTTGCACGGCCGTCTGTGTTTGTACGCGCCTGGCCTGTGTGTTTTAGCAAAGGAGAGCGGCGAGTAATATCAGTGTGTGACAGCTGGTGTGTCTCTCCAGCAGCGGAGACTGTCACATCCAGCTCAGTGGTCTTTATCTGTGGTGAGAATGACACCCTGTGAGTGGCACCTCCACCGGCACTCATTCACTCACTCTCCCTCTCTCACCTAATAAGCCCTGGCCTTGTTCTCACACTCACACTATGCAACACTCAGGCCTCCCGCTGTGATCTACAACAACACTCACCCACTGTAAGCGTACACTTCAAGCCTCGCTTTTCTTAATTCTCCTCGAGTGGAACGCACACGAGCCGGGTCTTTCAGGCGGGCTCCGTCATTCGACCGGACACCGTTGTTGCATAGCTGCCGCAGAGCCATCAAGCAACTGTCATTCAGCGGAAAATCGAGTCTCGGAACTGTCGCTGAGACAGCTGAACGATGAGACGACAGATGAGACGACAATGATGGAATTCTAAAATGACTCTACCACATTATATACCTTATGGACTAAATATCAGTGGTTCTCAACCCTGTGGGCTACTTGCTATATTTAGGGGCTTGAATCATAACTACAAGGAGTCATAACTGCAATAACTGTCAGCTGCTGCTCAGATATGCATCATGGCTATGCATTTGCTATGCGTTTTTTTTTTTTTTTTTCCATCTTAGAAGATATCTTATAGTGATGCATGGTTTAGCCAAATCTGCCGCCCGCATTAACAACTCGCCCAACCGCAACTGCCCGGCAACTTGCTCAGCCCCATATCTGCATTAACCCGCTTTCCTGACGTTGCATAATTCTTAAGGGATAAAGTGTGGGCGAAATTGATAATCTAGCAAAAACTATTCCTCTGTATGGTCATTTTGCTTATTATTTTAATCTTTTCAGCCTGCAACACGCCTGCAATTATTCATAACTTTGTGTCACTTGTGTATCATATCACAAGTATCTTATCACAGCACCTCTTGGGAGAGCTGGAGTGTGTGAGTTAACATGCTATGATAAGATATGATGTGATGCGCTATGATACGATATAGTGATATATGATATAATGATGATACGATATAATCTTATTGTCCCCTTATGCAAAGCATGTCTTGTATGCTCAGCACTCCTTATCCACAGTGATTGCAAATACAGCATAGTAACACATAAGAGCATACTTATTAAAGGCATATAATAATATGAGATCAGTGGTGCGCAAAACCCATCAAATGACTCATCTACACAATCTCTCACATGCACGTTATGTACATTTGCATTCACATTCTTGTGTCTGCTCATTTGCTCATTAAGAAATAGTGAGGACATCTTGCACAGACCCTGCTGCCAGCAACTCATATTACCTGTTAGCGTTAATGAAGTCTAATTTCTATAGGCAGGAATGAGTCTTTATCTGTTTTAGCCCTCACTGAGGGAACCTGAAACTTTTTGCAGAAGATAGACGCTAGAATTTGGAAGCAAAAGGTATGAGAGGCATGTACTCACAGTGTAGGTGAGTGTGCATTAGCTGTGGATTGTACTGGAGCGAAGGCAAGAGGTGTGGTGGCACTGCAGTTCTTAGCCCCAGTAGAGTGTTATCACACGTGTGTTTGTTCAATAGACACAGGTGGGGAGTGCTAGACTCCACAGTGCTCATAGCTTTAGAGGGGTGTGGGGGTCTGTCTGCTTCTGCCCGTCTCTCTTTCTCTGTTTCTGTCTCTCTCACTGTCTCTAATTTTCTCTCCTCTTCCACTGCTGTGGTCCCATGTACCTTTCTCTGCCTTTGGCCTTGTACAGCCTTTCCCTCTCTCTCTCTCTCTCACTCTTTTCTTTTATTCTTCATCGAGGCAAACCAGCACTCTCCAACATACAGGAGCTCAAAGCTTACATTCTCACAGCTTGTTTACACATTTTGAAATCTTAAGAGTCACTTGACAGCAGTTGGTTTTTTGACATGCTGATTGAAAATGAGAGTGCAAATAGGGGGAATAATATAAGTGTGATTCATCCTCCTCATCCTCCAGATGACTGAAAGGACACAGTACTTGAAGATGATACTGCATTGTGTTAGCCATCATATAGCTGAATGAACCTATTTCCTACCATCAACATCAGTGCTGGCTATCGCCTAGCAAGCCAGGCCTTCCTTACATTGAGTTCGAGCAAATGGGAATTAGATTGGTCTAATTGTTTTGTAACTTTATAGAGGGCAGTTTATGTCTGCTGAATTCAGCCGATGGAGCAACAGTGTTGAGCGTTATCAGCAAACTGACCTGAAATGACTCGATTTAACAAAAGGTTGTTCCGGTCAGGACAAAATCAGCCTCTGCATCACTGGCTTGTTGGCCAGATTAAAGTGGCCTCTCAGACTCTGTTTCTTGAAGGAGTCTGTTAGGACCAAGGTATTTGAATTGTGCAGTAGGTAATGAATAAACATAACAAGGAACTCACAGACCAGGAAAGTGTTGCACACCGATATAAAATTGCGTCACCTGGCACTCCATCACAGACATCCTTCCACCATGAACTGGAAAATGCAACAAATTTGACACCATTTATAGCAGTTTGTCACGAGAGTTTGTCACTAAAGATTTTGTTGAGGTTAGGTAAGGGTTTAGGGTAACTAATGGCAATTACATTTGCTGACACATTCAAATTACTGTAACTTTCTTGTGTACTTGTACTTTCTGAATAATGTTCAAACTCAGCAGTTTTACTTAAGTATGTACAACAACTCTACTGAGGTCTTGTGCTTTACTACATTTTAAATCACAGATTACAAATTGATTGGGCTCTGCAAAAACAACGGAAAGTGGACCATCATAAATTAACAGATTGTGGAACCCTGTGAACAGTCAGCCAGCGATGAAGACAGGAGTAATGTAGCTCTAATTTTGTCAACTTTATTCTGTCATTTCCAAATTTTCAAAGAAGCTCCACATTTAGCCCCATGTCCTCATCCTGTTAGAATTTCTTGAGGAAACATTTAACAGTGTTTTCTTCTCTGAAAAGTAACTCACTAACTTTTACATGTTACACTATTAACATTTTAAATTAGTTACTTTTTACTTTTACCAAAGTAGATTTTTACACCAGTACGTTTTACTTCTACTTGAGTAAAATATCAGCAGAGTAACAATACTATTTCTTGAGGAGGACATTTCAGTACTCTGTCCACCAGAGGTTAAATCAGAAAAACCTATGGTAATATTCAAAACTTTTCTCCCAGCAGAAAACATGTTGGCGGTTGCTGGGCTGTGATTTGAAGGTTTTACGAGTGTGTAATTGTGTGCATGTGGAGTGGTTTTGAGAAATCCCCTCCTGTTGCCTCTTCACATGGACGTACAGTATGACGCCAGCGAGGCTGTGGCAGCTCAGTGCCCCTGCAGCATCTCAGCCCGTCTACAGTGTGTCGCACGGATACTGGGGGAGGGTGGGGTGAGACGGGGTTCAGGGACGCTTTGTTCCAAAGACAGAGTGACATAACTGCATCTCAGCTGTTGTTGTGATGAGGCCATGCCCT
>OMLF01019352.1:22429-34016 GCA_900302615.1 Holocentrus rufus
CTTGAGTAATCCATCTCAACCTCTACGTCCTGATGAGTCACATGGCGGTCTTACACGGGTGACTGACTTGCACCCAGTGAGTCTGTGGCCCAAGACTTGAGGCTCCAAAGCTCCAAAAGCTCTTCCCTCTCTTCCTCTCTGCTCACAGTCTTTCAGAGATTTTGTTGTTGTAAATGTCTGTCTGCACCTTTTTCTACCTGCAGTATAAAGAACTTGTTACTGAACCAGGGTGCTGTCTTACCTGCTGTGATCTTTTTAGTGTGCTGGATCTGTAAGAGTGCCTTTTTCTAACGAGCCTTCCTGGTCATACATCCTTATATAATATTCATAATTAGCGGACAGACCTTTTCTTGACATTGCACGCAACTAAAAGTCTCCGCTTCAAACATCATGAATATCAAAGAAATTCATGCATATTCCTTTGTGCCGTTTTAAAAAGGATGAACAGCGCATGTGTGATTCTGAAGTCCAAACAGGTCTATATTTGTTCCTGAGGCGTGCAGTTGCTGGACGCTCTCGAGAAACGTCTGTGCCCTACCTTCCAGTTTTTTTTTTCTCCTCTCGTGCTGCATGACTCATGACCTTGTTTGCCTATTGGCTCTGTGTCTCCGGTTTCCAGGACGACCACTCCATGTTTTTCCAGTTTGGTCCATCCATCGAGCAGCAGGCATCAGTCATGTTGAACATCATGGAGGAGTATGACTGGTACATCTTCTCTGTCGTCACCACATACTACCCTGGCTACCAGGACTTTGTCAACAAGGTAAACAGACATAACAGAAATATACCTGTATGTATGCAAACACACACAAGGTTCCTGTGATACATATCAGCTATATTGTCACCAAGGTAAATGCACTACCTTCATACATAACATACTGGTTTGCCACCAAGGTGAGACCAAGAACTGGGAGAAATATTCTCTGCTAAAATAAATGTATTCCTTTGATAATGGTAGCACCAAGAAACAGCAGGGTATTTATTCCTTCCACAGCTAATGGTCTTAATGTTTTTTCAACCACGGATTGAAATGAGAAATTCATTTTCACTCTGGGACCCAGGCACATTATAAGGTATTATTACTTTTGTCAAGCGGGGACCCTTCATAAGAAGACATGCCACCTCTGTTGCTTAGTATTTTCTAATCCTTTGATAAGATGCCTCTAAGGCTTGCTGTCTTTTCAGCAGACAAAAAAAAGCAGCAGTTGTTGGTTTAAAAGGCACAACAAGCAAACATCAAAATACAGCAGTTATCTAAATGCAGGTGATCAGTACAAAAACAGCTCTGAGGAGCTTAGAGAGTCGACAAATTAGCAGTGTAGACTGTTGAATGTCTACAGTGCGTCTCTGTCACCTGCTATTGCCCTTATTGTAAGATGTAGTGTAACATGGTCTCTATGTATTGTCTTTGAACCAAGTGTGCCAGTCTGTACTGTGAAATCTGTATATTTATTGTACATGGTGGTTTTCTGTCTGAAATACCCTCCATATCTTTAAGCATGAAAGTAGAGAGATTGCTACTACACCTCTGTGATATAGTGACCATAATCTGTTTCTTCTATAATGTTTTTATATTGGGTATTACTGTGTATCTATTTTTCAGCAATCCCTGATTAAAGGTACTACGTGTTATTTTGCTGTTTTTAAATCAATAGAAAACTTTATTGACTTTATTGCGTAACACTGGACAAACAAGCTGAGATGCAGTCTTGCTTGTATTGTCAAATTAACAAAACTGCTTCCACTTGTGGTTTAGATGAGCAAAAGATGTGATTGTAAATGATAACAATATTTAATTTTGAAAGAAATAATTAACTTAATAGGGTCTGGGTTGTGAATTCGAAGCAATCAAAAAGTAAACAACAATTATCTATTGAGATTGCTGAATTTTGAAAATCGCTCTGAAGACAACTGGCCCAGTTCTGCAGGTCGATACAGAAAACCCAGTTTAAACCAGTTTAGGTTCATGTTGCTGGTCGCATAACACACACACACTAGTTAAATTTGAGCAAATCGAGTACTGCTCCCTACTCCAAAGACAGAGAATAGTTTTATGTTCTGGGAACTGGAGGAGGAGACATCTCAGTCAATTTCACTCCAATATCTCTCCCTCACAACTGTATATATGCAGCCTACGCTTTTTTAAAGTCATCTCTCCCTCACATCTCCCCTCCCTTTTCCCAACTAGATCCGAAGCACCATCGATAACAGCTTTGTGGGCTGGGAGCTGGAAGAAGTCCTCCTACTGGACATGTCAGCGGACGATGGAGACTCCAAGATCCAGAACCAGATGAAGAAGCTGCAGAGCCCCGTTATCCTGCTCTACTGCACCAAGGAGGAAGCCTCCACCATTTTTGAGGTGGCTCATTCTGTAGGCCTGACCGGCTACGGCTACACCTGGATTGTCCCCTCACTGGTGGCCGGAGACGCCGACCACGTCCCGTCCGTCTTCCCCACAGGTACACCTTGACAGGGTGTTTATACACTCGTGGTGAAAATCTCATAAATGGGGTCTAAATACATTTAACTCCAACTTTATTGCTATCCCAGAGGAAATTTGGTTTGCAGCAGACATTAAAACATATTAGGTCATATAAGAACAAACATCAGAAGCAGTACAAAATCAAGGACATAAAGGCAATTTAAAATACATAATGTATAAATAACGAATTATCCAAACATTTAATTTGCATAAAAATCTACCAACAGATCTTCTGAATCAAGAGATCCAGTTTCTATCTGCTCCAACTGTCTTACTTATGACTTTTTGATTTTGATTAAAAGTGCTACATCTAACATTTTTATACATGAAGAAGACATTTTCATATTTATTGTGATATACTAATACAGATGATCAGAGAAAAATAGATACATCTCTCTTATGGCAGTGGTATTTTTAGTGCTAACGTTCTTAAAAATTAAGACCACTTTTCCATAAACCCTGATACTGTTGCAATGAGGATATTTTGTTCTTCAGTCAGAGCTTTTCTCTTTGAATTAGGGATAGGGTTACGGTTAAGGTTTTACTTCCACCAGTTTCCCCTGCGAGAAACTTTGACCAAGGAGAATGTGTTTTAATTTTTTTTCACATCCCTATTAGCGAGCATCTACCTTGCTCAAGTGTCTTTGAACACTGAAGCCCTACAAGCTCCAGGACTGCTACTCTGCATGTGACCCTGACCTTTGACCTTCCTGTGCAGAGGGTCACGCAGAGAATTTCCCTACAGGGATCAATCTTATACCACATTACAATGTGGTAGATTTTCAAGAAGCTGTGAAGTCAGAAGTGGGCATGAGTGACAGATGGTCTTACTCACATGTGCAAATGTTATGCTAACAGCCCTTTACACGATGCTGTGCCAATCAGAGGTGGGGTGCGTGCTCATTGCTTTTAACATTCTCAGGTAATTGAGTTTTCAGATTGCTCCACAGTCCACTTATTTGTAGCGATAGTTTTACCTGGACTCATTATGCCATTTCTCACAGAAGTGTGTAATATCTAAATATGTATAATAAGGGTGCCTGTGTCCTAGCGATAACCTAAACTGTCTTCCCTGGACATTGTTAAAATAATCTCCAGGCTTATGTTATTTTGAAAATATTTCTCCAAGACATTCTCATAGATAGATAGCAGACTGGAACAGATATTACACTATACTTCTGTGTCAATGTGGTCTCAGCACTTTTTGTCTTAGTTTGGTTTGTTTGGGCAGGTGAGAAAAATGCCTTTTAAACCAAATAACTGCGCCAAGACTGACAGAGCTTGGTCCTCTTACAGGAGAACTGCTGTACGGTTTGTTAGAAGTGGGAACGCCGTCTGTGCCAGCTGCAGGAAACGGCCCCAGAACACAAGGTTTTATAGGTGTAAGGAGACAGATGTTGATATCTGGTAGCCAGCAGTTCTTCATGCTTGGAAAGCCTAGCATAACAAAATAAATCAAACCACACTCTAGATGGATGATCATATTCAGCTACTTTTTTTCTGCCATGAGCACCAGAAAAGGTAAATTACAGCAAACAGCAGAGACAAGTCCCATCATGCTTAGCGAAAAGTTACTGGGGCTGGAGTCAAATTAGTTTTGTCTCCCTCCTATCACGAAAATCTACAACCCCACTGGATGACAGCCTAACAAAACTCAAAGCTACTTGTGAGTCCCTGTGAATTTTCTTTAACAGTCCAGATTTGTTTCTAATTGGGCAGTGTGAACCCAAATGAACTAACAATGCAACAAAATAAACTTTTCCACTATGGTTTGGGAAAAGGAAAAAAAACCATAATCTTGTTCTCCGTGTTTCACCACTTTTAAAACGCCTCTAAAATGCTCTCAGTTTCTATATCCCCTTATGGCTTTTTTTCCCTTTGTATTCTCTCTGCCTCTGCCTGCCTAAGTGTACTCTCCCTCTCTTTCTCACGCTTTCTCTCCCTCCCTCCTCTCTTTTCATCTTTCTCTATCTTTCTGCCTTTTGCACCTCACACCTCTTCCTCTTTGCGTACATCCCTCCCTCCCTCTCACCATTCCCAACCTCTCTCCTCGCTCTGCTCACTCCATCTCCCTCTTTCCCAGGGCTTATCTCGGTGTCATATGACGAATGGGACTACGGCATCGAGGCCAGGGTACGTGATGCAGTGGCTGTCATCGCCACGGCGACCTCCACCATGATGCTGGACCGGGGGCCACACACCCTGCTGAAGTCGAGCTGCCACGGGCAACCTGACAAAAAGGGCTCCAGCACCGGCAACTCCAATGAAGTACTGAAGTGAGTCATTGTCAGGCGGATGGGGGAGAGCGAGGCAGAGGGGCTGGGACTGGGCAAATGTACAAATATTGGCGATGTGCATGGATAAATTACACAATAGACTGACGAACTGCACAAGTGAGTGAGAACTGAGCCTCATCTAAGCCTTATCATGGGCTGTGTCACTTAAATGCCCCTCAAATTAATTTTGCATTGTGTTGCCAACACAGATTGTCAAAGAAACAGATTGTGTTTTTGATTAAGCATTGTGAGTTTGAGCCCTGGTCCAGGCAAGGCGCACTTTCCCGCTGTGCAGAACGAAAAAAAGAAAGGCAAATGAAAAACAATGAGCCTTGTTCACTCTGGTTTTATAAGCTTCAAGTTTTATTTTGGTGCATAAAATGAGTAGGGTGTCAAGCACAAGATGGCCTGAGCGAAAAGCAGATGAATTTCTTTTTTTATTTCATGTGAGTCAGAGCCAGAAGGACTGGCTGGTAAAAGAGCAGTGGGAAAGTTGTAGTTTGGTTTTCAAATGCTGCTGCTCAGCTGAAAATACAATAAAAAGTAGTACAGCACGCTAACATGTTCATGCACACGCACACACTGCATGAGATTTACAGCAAACACACATGCAAGCACATGCGCGCCCACATTAACAATGGAGACCCCTTCCCTAAGGAGACCCAGAATTGCTTCACCAGCAAACAAAAACTCAAAACACCAGATAATTGCAGATATTAACTCTCACACTCACACCAACATCATGTTTTGTCTGAGCTTAACCCACAGCCATCCTGAAAGGACAACACGCTGCTTTTCCTGTTCTTCCGAATCTCCTTGTTGTGCTATTTGGCACATTACAGAAGAAGCAGGAGCATTGGTATTCAATAATTAATCCCCATTTAACTTCATAGGGCACGCTTTTAGTGCTCACATTGATCAGAGATTCCAGAGCTAATTGAATGCTTGGGGACAACCGGATTAACGAAAAAGAGCCAAAGAACAGCAGAGGGGTTATCACTAGCGCACAGACACACACATACGTGCAAAGAAATCAACATGCACACATGCACAAATACAAACACAGAATCACACGCATGCATACAAACACATTTTTAATGCATGACATTTCGCTGCTCTTCAGGGCTTTACCTAATAAAATTTTAGAATTACTGATGCCGTCCCTTATTGTACATAATTAGTTCTGTGCCTTACAAAATCATATGCCGACTGCCTTTCATCCCTCTCCCCTTCTAAAAATAGACATTGTTTATGTTTTGTTTCGTTTTTCCATGGTTAGTTTGAATTCGGGGAAAGTGAGGGAGCCGGGGAGAGAGATAAAATTACACAAACTCCCTCGCAACTGCTGCATTAATCTCCACTGAGAAAGCACGGGGTGAGGTTGATGTATTATATCCGCGGCTCGTCTTTACCTGTGTTTCTGTTTTTAATATCTGGCATGGTTATGCGTGCAGGCTCGGATCCCACCACCAACAGGACTGAGATAACAATAACACCACAACCATGAATATTTCAATCCCCAAAGGGCTCTGTCAGACCTAGAGTTAGCTCTCAATCATCCTTAGGCGCACACCTGGGACTCGACTGCGGGGTGGCTGTTGGGAGTGTGTGTGTGTGTGTGTATGTGCATGTACATGCAATAGAGTTTTCTAGGTGAATGAATTTGTGTGCGTTTCCCAACCATCCATTCCCTTTATTCCCATTCAGATGAGCAAAAGTAGAGAATTTGAATTGGTGAAACCTGGTGGCGATCCCAAGGGGCCGGGAACGGCTTGACACACACACACACACACACACAAACACATATATATACATGCCCCATTCCATCTATTTCATATCCTGAGCAGAGACAAAAGCAATAATAAGGCCATATGTCTCTGCATGGTCCTGTATAGCCACAGGACACAGGAGAGTAGGCTGCCTGTGTACTGCATTTGCATGCCATGCTGTCAGCACTGATGGACTGAGATGGGAGGCCCCAGTGAGTCACGCTCTCTGATTTGTTTAGGGGCTGCTTGACCTTATGGGGCACACACACACACATACACACACACACTCGCAAACTCCCCAAATGCATGCATAACACCACTTGCAGACACGCATGCACGCATATATTCATGCATACACCTCAAGCACACATATGCAGACACACACGTATGTAAGCACGCACACACACAAACATACAGAGCTCTAGAGGCCCTCCATTGTTTCCTGCCTGAGAGGACAGGAAGGCTCGTGTAATGAGAAAATGTGCTCCAAGTGGTTTTGGATGAGCCGCTAAGGGGCTTATTTGTGTGTAGATGGTTCAGGGCAAGGGATGTTTTTTTTATTTTTTTGTTATTTTTCTTATTAATTTATTTATTTATTTGCGCGCACGTGACTTTGTGTTTGTGCGCACTTTCGCTCGGCTCTCAAATCCCCGAGCTGATATGCATATGCCGTTCCTGTTGGATGTGATGTAAGAGATGATTAATATTTTGTCGTCCGTTGTCTTTCATGAGATCTGACTAGACGCTGGTCTCCGTGTCTCTGGGCTGGCTGCGTGTGCTTCAGCCCTGCAGCCGTCTCGTCCGGCCCAGCAGACAGCCTTTTCTGTAGGTAGCGCCCGCGGCCATCTGACACTTCGGCCGCCTCTCATGCGTGTAAGGCTACCATGTTACTCTCATCCTATTTCACCTTTAAAGTAGTTTTTCCTGCAGTGGGAGGGCAGTATTATTGCACTCCTTAATGGCTACAATAAAAGCGGCTGTCTAATAAATCCTGGCTCTGTTTATTAGAAGGCGAGCAGGCCATTTCATTGTGCTTTTGGGCATCTTGAGCCCAAATGGCCAAATGGTCTCTTTTCATAGACCCTTCCCTCGCACGGAAGTGGGTCAGAGTATCTATTTCCACTGCTCTTTCTGCCTGCCCCTCGCCTCTTTCAGTTTCTTTGTTCCTCTACTTCCCTTTCCTTTCTTTTGTTAACCTCTATCGGTTTCACCGGCGTATCTGTCTGAACTGTGCGCGTACCTCGTCCTTTGTCTCCATCCTTCTGCATTATTCTCTTTTTTTTTTTTAGGCGGCCTCTGTCCTTTTGTTTCTGAATATTTCTCTCTCTTCTGCCCCTTTTTTGTTCTCCTTCTCTCTTTTCCTCTCTCATTATTGCCGTGGATCCATGATGCTCGCACAGTGGTCCATTCTCACTAAAAAGCTCTTTCAATTAGCTGGAGTTGAATCAGAAAGCCTTGTTTCTCTCTCTCTCTCTCTCTCTCTCTCTCTCTCTCTCTCTCTCTCTCTCTCTCTCTCCCTCTACTCCCTCTCGCCAGCTATCTTTCTCATAAGAAAGGATTAGTCTGTGTTTGTGTTTATGGATATTGGTTACTATTTATATTAAGCATGAATTTATTTTAGGGTCTCGTTAATTCTGTCAAGTCCATTCCTTTCTTATGTATGACTAATTCATGTGAGGGACATTAAAATGCCATTGGAATGGCTGATCAATATGTCATATGGCCTTTTACTTATTGGAATGTTCGCTCTATTGGATCAATAAACACTAATACACATCTTTTATGTGCTGCTCACTGTATGTACAGTGCATCATGGGTGAGGTAATACATTTTTCTCCATGATATTGACATTTTTGTTACTGTGATGTTTTGTGGGTAATAAGAATTTATTTTCATCCATTTTGATTACAGTGTTATCGATTTGGAGAAAAAAAATAGGGGTTTGACTTACCAGTCAGTTTCTCCGTTGTAACATTCAGTCACCTTTTTTTTCAGAATTTAAGCCAGAGAAAAATGAATTACTATGTTAGATTCCTTGATGGTCTCCATGACAACATAAAGAAAGCCTACCAGAGGGGTCATGGCACAAGGTACAAAATCTATTCACCCGGGCTATTCTGCAAAGGTGCGTCCAATTTACCCCAAACTATGTCAATCCATATTGTTTCCTTTAAGAAGCTCATTGCATCGTTGTTACCGTAGCAACCATTAAAGGAAAATTCCAGCCTTGGATACTGTCTATATATTGGCAGGTTGTGATGTCCATGTTCCAGCAGTGTTTTTTTTTTTTTAATCCTCTTTCCCTCAACCTGCCTCGTCTACTTCTACTTCTTCTTCATGTTCCAGAATGTCTTTTGACACCTGCCAGCCAACAGGCATGAACTTGTTGTATTTACCTGTGGGTTACATGTGCAGATGGAGAGAGCTTTCGTGGTAGTGATAGTATAGTAAGAGCAACAGAGAGGAGTTTTCAGGGAGAAAACTGGTATCTCTGCCTCTTTTGCGGTGGATTTCTACATGTGTGATTATTGAATGTCAGTGCAAAATAGTGCGTCTGGAAAGAAACCCTTGCTCTTTGATTCTAGGGGACTGACACCAGAACCTGAAGTTTACCGCTGATGTTTTAGATAACTGAAACATTTTCTGCAAATTAACTCCAAAATAGCAGCGCTGGAAATATCTCAGCATGATGTCGCACTGCCAGTTATGAACAAGCACAAGAAAAATACAGCATCAAAAAATAAAGTACACCCAGTCATGCAAGATGCATCGCCAGTAGCTAATAATAATGTTTTCAGGTGGCTTTTCCCTTAATGTACCCTGGTGCAGTGATCTTCAACCAATGGAATGAGTTCAGGCATACCTTGAAGTTTTATTCAAATGTTAGCTCAAACAAAATTAATACATTAACTTAATGTTTAATCAGTTTAATCAGCTTAGAGTCAACATCCTCTCCATGTAATCCAATTCAGGCAAAGCTGAACTAGTCATTGTATTTGTTGGTTCTTATGTTGGATCACAAATCTCTGCAGTACGTGGAATATTTTCAAATAAGCAATACTTGTTACACTTGGATCTTTTTTTTTCTTCTTTTTTTTTCTCGCTTGGAAGTATTCCTGAGCACTCGTGTTGAGAGCAGCAGAATGGCCTACATGACATTTGTGCCTTGTGTAACACACACACTTTAAGTAGAAAGCTTTTCCTTCCCCACCATATGTCAAAGGTGCATCATTTTCCCTATAAATACACTTATTAATAAGGAGTGTTCATGTGACATTTGTGTGACCTAAAATAGAAAAATTTTCTGAGATTGTAGATGTCTTCTGTAAACCATAGTACATATTAGTTCCTTAGTAATAATAATAATAATGATAAAAATCATTATTATTTTAATAATAAACTTGATGCAGTTGAGGTGTCTGAGAGCTGCATTTATGTTTGTTGTTGGATGGTTTGTAGCTGTAGAAGGTCACTGTCCTTGCCTGTTAAGCCCGGCTCACATTCTGAGTGAGAGAGGACTGTTTCTGATGTAGTGCTCCCTCTCTGCAGCCTCCACAGGTAGCTGTCTGATGTCCCCTTCTCAGCAGGGGTCCTCATGGGCCCAGATCACATGGAGCTCCTGTGGACTAACTTATTAAAGGCTGCAGCTCAAAGAGACTCCCAGCCTTACATCTGTAGTCCTCCTCGCTTAAACTTTTCAGTAATCAGTAACTGATTCCTTTCCATAAACAGGTAATCCGTGGACTCAGTTATTTGAGGCTGCACCTCTACAATGATCTGGTTCTGATGTTTTGCATCTTCAGGGTTGGTTACACTTCACTTTCACATTCTAGTAATCGAGAACTGATGAATTTGGAGCAAGTTATTTGAAGATTGCATTTCATATATATAGCACTGTCAGTCTCTTCAGTCAGTCACGACATATATCTTACATCACTACACACGTCATCAGTCACATCATTAGGTCTTCAGTGATGTATTTTTATTTATTTATTCATTTTTACATAGTTAATATGTGGACCGGTCTTCTATATATATATATATATATGTATGTATATGTACATATATATATATATATTGTTTTTTTTGTTTGTTTGTTTTTTTTTACTTTTGTAAGTTAATTTACTTAATTTATTTTCACAACACCAAGAAAAGAGAAAAAAAAAAGAAAAGAAAAAAAAATGGATTTGGAGTTTGGAGAAGCATTATACCCCTTCTGATGTGTATGTGTGTGTATGTGCATGATAGATTTCTTATCACATACAGAGCACTGATATAAATCTTTATGTGCCGGAAATACGGTGACAGAGAATTTGTGGCCCCGTTTGGCTCCGCTTGGAGATGAAAAGAATAATTTAAGACAAGTAAGTCATATCATATGGCTGTGAAATACAGTTGAAGAGATTTGACAGAAAAAAAAAAGGGCTCATATCCATGGCATTGATGATTCAGTGTCTCGGTAACTCATACGTTCCCTTCACAGCCAGTGATTAGTTGGGAACAGTTGGTGAGTGAGGCACGCGCTAGTGGCTGCATATGGCTGTGATGGAGCCGCATGAGGTTCTGTTAGCAGCTCATCCCAGTTGTTGTTTTTTTTTTTGTTGTTGTTTTTTTATGCAGCAGAGTCTGGGGAATTCTGACACGGGAAGGGATCAAACAGCACATAAAAGCTACATCAATACTGCGCGGCTACAAAATGATAAACGGAGCAGCCTGTTCTGCTGTAAAGTCACAGCATGCACCAGTCCATCTACCTGTGCAGGTTAATGTATGGGCAGAGGGAGCCCATTGATGTGTGTTTCAATACGCTTAAGTGCAGCTACTCAGTAGTGAGGTAGAAAGATTGATCTGAAAGTGAGAGACAGAACGAGGGGAGTGGGTAAACAGTCGAGTTTAGAAAGACAACCCTATCTATATCTCTGTCTGTCTCTCTCCTTCCCCCCCTCTTCATTTCTCGATTCTTCCTCTCTCTCTCTCTCTTCCTCTCTCTCTCTCTCTCTCTCTCTCTCCCTCTCTCTCTGTCTCTCCAGTCACCGTCTATCAGCAAATTCAATTTAATT
>OMLF01019354.1:3380-14877 GCA_900302615.1 Holocentrus rufus
CACACATGCCTATCTCTAAGGAATTGGTTGTGAGGTGCGTCCCTATTTAATTAGAAACTTTTGCAGGGACCTCATAAATCACTACAACATAAAAATGAAGGCTATGCACTGAATGTTCCCCAGTGTGTGTGCACGTGGGCACACATGCACGCACACACACACACACACACACACACACACACACACACACAGGTTTTAGAGGTAAGGCCATTGGTAATTCATGAATTCATGACTATGTGTGATCTTCAGTTTCAGTCAGTGATCCATGGATTTGGTGTGTGTATGTGTGTGTGTGTGTGTGTGTGTGTGTGTGTGTGTTTGTATGCATGTGTGTGTATTGTGCCTTCCGACCCACTGTGTTTCCTCTGTCCTCTCCATAGGGGGGTGACACCAGTAGAATACCACACTATGACATGCTAACTGGTTAAAAATGAGATTCAATTACCATCGTAGGATCATATTACTTCCCCCTGTGATCACACCTGCACAAAGACACTGGAGAGACACGCCGCTGTGTTTTAAAGTGCAGGGATGCACAAATGACAAATGTATAAAACGTGTGCACGTGCACGCCCGAACTCAAGGTGTGTGTATTTGTGTGCGCACGTGCACTTGCACAAACGTGATCGTGCATTTGTATCTCCAGAGTAACTCTGATGGCAGTGTGTAGTAATGGGATCCAGGGTAATGTCTGGTCTCAGACAGCGTCTGGCTCTGGGCTCCCCATCTATAATTCACACACCTGGGTACACACACACACACACACAGAATCCTGCACTCCTCCTTAAGTCCTTCTCTTCGCTCCACTTTATTTGTCATATTTGTGACCAGGTGGTTAAGAGTTCAGGGTTACCAACCTTTTCTTGCCCTCCTCTGTTTGCACTTTTTGTGTTTTAGAGCGTAACTGTGTGTGTAAGTGTGTGTCTTTGTGTATTTATGTATTTGTGCTTATCTCCCGGGAAACCAATCACATCCTTGAAGTCAATGAGGTGCTCTGTTTGCCCTGATAAACAAGCTGAAAATTACTATTGACCAGAAAGGAGAGGACGGACAGATAAGCAGTGAAAGAATGAGACGGAGATCCACTGAAACAAAGCCTGGCCTGTTTGGAAAAGGAGGAAAAGTTTTCAAAGTCATACTTTGACAAAAGTTGATCTGAGCTTGTCAGTAGTCACTATCAGACCTAGACATCTTTGTGGGGGTTCGGTCCACCTCCACCCTCTTGGTTGGATAGTTTTCTGACTGGCATTTATAGAAACAGAGTGTGGTCCAGTCAGGAAAAGCATGTTGAGTTGACCCGGTGAAGACAGAACAGACCTCTGTTCTTGTCCAGTGAGTTGGTCCTCTGAATGTTGATCAAAGCCTGTCACCAGACTGCTATCTGAAGAGCTCACATTCATCTGTGGTTTTTAGGACCATAACTAGCTACCTGCATTCATTCATGCTGTGTTGATCTAAAGGTTTTCCCATCATTCTTATGTTTGTCTGCCCAATTAGTCGTGGTTATCACTGGTTATCAAGGGTTATCACTGGATGTCAGTCTCCTTGGCTCAAATGACAAGAGGATCTTCTACTCATGGTCCCTGACAAAGATATTGACACAAATAATGTTGAGCTGTGATACCAATCAATAAATGTATAATATCTGCTCTTTTTTTTGTTTTGTTTTGTTTTGTTGTTCCCCTTGAATTTTGGGAAGAGAAATTCGACGACCAGCACAATCTAGTGCTACTATATTCATACATTAGTACTTTCAGTTCTTGCTTTTATTTTTTGACACCACCTTGTCACAGTTAATGGCAGGATCATCTATTCCGACAGTTTTGCAGCCAAAATCAGAGCCATCACAGGGTGTGCTGAAGATTTCCCCACTGAGCTAACAAATACATTATTAACAAATAGATTATTTTTACACTGACCTACACCTTTCTTTCTAGTACGAGACCTATTTGGAGGTCCAGATCACCCCCTCGTTGTCGTTACCATCCTCTTCGGATGTATTGGTGGCTGATGTACAGCCAAGGACACAGGTGGTGGTCGAATGGGAAAAATGCCATTCAGCCGACCCCGTGACTCAGAATGTTCCTGCATCGTGACACATACGCATAGACCTGCACGCATGCACATTTTTCACTTAGTAAGTGTTCAATCTGGGCTCAAACAGCTTCCCAAACGAGTGGACATGCACATATGCTCTCCATGCTTTGGACAGAGTTTTTGGCTGGAGAGTTCCTCCATCT
The DNA here is from genome assembly GCA_900302615.1 of Holocentrus rufus. NCBI lineage: Eukaryota > Metazoa > Chordata > Actinopteri > Holocentriformes > Holocentridae > Holocentrus > Holocentrus rufus. The sequence continues at coordinate 5,621 of OMLF01019354.1, forward strand.
ACAGGCTGCATGCCAGTCGTCGTGGGAGGATAGGAGGCAGGGTGCGATGGAGCAGTGTTGTAGTGGTCAATATAGAGGTGAGCAAACAACCACCGATGTAAACACAAAACACTGAGCTATTTAAAAGTGATATGAATGACAAGACATGTTTTCATCTAACTTTGGTCAGTCTGATGCATTGGTGGTGATTTTGACATTAAGTAGCTCCTTAATAATTTATGTAAATTAAATGGAGGAGAGAAAGCGAGAGAAATATTCCTTCTCTATCCTCCACAACCTTTTCTACCTCTTCATCTTCCCACTGCCTCTCTAACATCAAAGCTAGCCGCCTCTTGCTCTGCCATATGTCCAGCATCCTGGGTCCTGCAATTCTCACAGGTGCAGGAGCCACACATACTCGCTCTCTTGCTCTCTGGCTCTCTCTCTCTTTCACTTACACACATGCACACAGGCGCACACGCAACGCACCCCATGTAAAATACGCTCACTCGATGGCAGGTTGTGATTATACTCAGTGGGCTGCATTTATACCATTCAACCTGCTGAAACACAGTTTGCCAGCCACACTGCTCCAAATGAATGGTATCCATAGCTTTGAGTTTGTGCACTGCTGAGTTGCCTGAAAGGCCAAGTCTTGATTCCACACAATAGGCTGATTTGGTGCCCTGACTGCTCCGGGGAGCACGTTGACTTCAATAATGGCCCCCAAAGCCTTTTAGCTTTCACACAATGGCCTCTGGTCACAAAATATAATGGGGTGGCACACTACTCTGCCACTGGGTTGCACCACTAATAGAGACACAGGTGGTGATGTGCGCTCAAATTATGCCATTGCCTCTGTGGGGTCCTTGAGGCCCAACTACTAGTTGCTGCAGCAGTGGTTGCTACAGGAGCTCTTATCCCTGCAGAAAAAGGGGGCAAGAACAGAGAAACAGGAGAGGAAATAATTGGTTTGAAAGAGAAGTGTGAGAAAAGGTTTTTCTCAGCCAGGCCAGGTATTTGTCTGGGCTAAATGAGCTCTGTCAGGAGATCCCTGCAACCTCTCTACCTGTCGCTGTAACACCCTGCTGCTGCTCTAATGAGACAGTGAAAGAGGGATAGGATGGGAAAAGACAGAGGGGAAGAGGAACAAGGAATGAAGGAGCTTTATTGAGAGACGTGCCCTGATATCTTCCCCCGCACAGTAAAAGTGATGGAATGATACATATACAAAAGAAAAAAAAAAGGCGAAACCATAAAGCGGATGGACAAAGAAATGAGGAAAGACGATAAGAACAGAAAGAGGCAACTCGGAGAAGAAGGAATGAGAAATGGCCGAGTTGAGGACAAGAAACGAGAAAAAGAGGGAAAAGGAATGATTGTCAATTCCAAAACCAATTGCCCGGACGAGGCAATGCTTTTTGTGAACTGACTTTTTTTTATTTGCTCTAAACTGCACGTATTGAATGAGTGTATGACTGTGTGTATGTGTGTTTGTGGCTTTGTGTATTCAACACAAAATCCCCATTCACATCCATGTAGAGCACACAGAGTGTGGAGTGTGAGGCCACTTATGACATATTCTGTGCAAAATTGGGTACCTCCAATTTCCCCAAAAAATAAAAATAAAAAAATGCCAACAGGTTTTGCAGTGAAGGAAAAAAAGACTGCCTCTTTTTAAAATAGAGAGAGAGAGAGAGATTGAGAGAGAGAGAGAGAGATTTATCAGCCCAGCAAGTCCGCAAGGCTTCTTGTTTCCTGTCACATCTGACAGTGTAGAGGGAGGGTTTTCAATCTAAAAGAGTGCAAGCACACAGGAGGAGGAGGGGCGGGGGTGGAGAGACAACATGCTTTGCTCCAGGAGCAGAGGAATGGAGTCTGGAATAAACACACCCGGAAAGAGGGATAGAGTGAAAATTTGAGAAGAAAAGAAGGCAAAAGGTAAATGAGAGAAACCAAGTGAGCTGCTGGAAGTCAAGAGGTCACAAATGTTCTCGAGATTGAACCAGCCAAAAGCCTGCAGGTGTTTTGGTCAACCTCCCAACTGAAGATTGAGACAGAACGAGAGCGAGCCAGGGAGGGGGAAAAAGAGCAAAAAGGAAGGGAAAAGAGCAATAGGAGAGACGGAGGGAGAGTAAGAAAAGGTGAGCTGTGAGCCCCCCGCCTGGCCACACTGCTCTGAGGCAGCTCTGCAGTGAGGAGAACGATAGCGGGGAGACCTGTCAGTTACCCACTGAAGCCGGGGGGAGGGGGGGATAGAGGGAGGAGGAGAGGAATTTGGAGGCCTCCAGACACTTGTCCCCTTTCACGTCCAACTCCATCATCCCTCATGATAACGCTCTTGTTCCTCCCTCTGCCTCTCTCCCGTCTTTCTGTTTTCCTGTCTCTGTCTCTCAGTAGGGGGATAAGGTTAGATTAGTAGGCCGCGTCGTCCTGCAGGCTAGGCATCGCACCTCAAATGCCACGACGGTCACTCAGCGAGCCAGGGGTTCCCTCGCGGCTCCCAGACACTGTCTGTCTGCTGTGGTGTGAAATGTTGCAGAGTGAAGTGGCACCAAGGAGAAAATAAACACATGCACTCCTGAAATCACTAAACTTAGAATAGACTATGACCTTATTGGCAGTGTTCGTCAGTTTTCCTCTCAGTGTCTGTGTCTCTGTATCTCTATATCGTCCATTTTCCTCTCTCCTCTCAGTCTCTCTCTCTCACTCACTCACACATGCTACCCCCCTTACAGTGCCACATTGGCACTCTGAGGTTTTTAGCAGTTTCAACAGTGTGTTGTATTGCTGCTGTACCCCAGAGACCTGCTGACTGCTGGATGCCACAAGGCCATAGTCAGGCTGATAATGTCTTTTTACTTCCCTCACTCTTAGACTATTTTTTTCTCTCTCTTTCTCCAGATAGTCTTGTGCTGCCAAGTTGGGGAACTGTAGTCATATTTTATGGAGAAAGTGGCGCGTTGATGCACCAAATATCCCTTTCAAAACTAGATTTATCCAAAATTAGATCCTAATCTCTGCTACTGAAGGAACTAGCTTAACTTGAACATCTGCAGCAGATTATACGCAATAAGACCAAGCTCAACAGGAGGGCCATTGTAGAGGTCACACCTCTGCGTAGTTTTGACACTGCTAATGCGGGTCTCCATAGTTACTTCCCCGCTAACAATGACATTTCCCTGATCTGCACCCACAAAGCATCTTTCCCGACAGTGCAGGCATCGGGGGAAAAGGCGGGCGTTAATTAAAATCCTGCTGTGTAGCAGATATGCCTAATCGCAAACATAAAACAGAGAGTGGTGAATTAGAGCGCAGAGCAGGTTCAGTTCCACTCAGTAGGGTTCTCTGCCCACACATCCTCCTACAGAGAGAGGAGTTGAGACAGGAACACGAAAGAAAGAAAAATGGGCCTTTTTAAGAGTCTTTTGTGAGCTGAAGACTTGACTGAAGCCGTGAGGGAAAGCACTGGGTTGATTTTGGCTTTGGATAGTCACAAGATGCTGATTGATTGTCATAAAACTTGACTTGTTGAGCAAAAAGATGTTTTGAATATAGAGGTGCCATCATAGTAGTCATTCATATGTCAGTCACCTACTTACTCTTACTTACTTTTGTACAAAACCACACATCTATCCAACTTCCTGTTTGCTCGGTCTCCCCTCCCAGGTATTGTGCAGAATACAGTGTATATCTTCGATCGCCCCTAAAGCCTCCTGTTGGTGGTGGGTGGCATATCATCCCTGATTCCCGGCTGCAACAATGCTAAACCACCAGCCTGGCATTACACTTTATTGTGCCACATCCTCCTTTAATACCCACAGATTAACGTCAAATCATCCACACTCCTCCACCCGCCTTGCACCGGTCCATCTCGCCTGAAGCTATATATTGATGCATTGAACGTGGAACCAGAGCGTTTATTCCGGCATTGATTGACACTGAGAGATGGCTCCAGTCCGCCTCCTAGCCCCTTTTCCTTCTATCTGGCTCTAACCTCGCTTCTCTCTGTTTGCCATATGTTTCAGAGAGCCGGACAGATTTGGGGCAATCAGACAGCGACCATTGTATCGCTGTCGGGGATGAGTAGTATGCGTGGAGAGACATATTGCCATTATGTAGTGACAATACCTTGTTTCTTTTCGTCCTGTCTGTTTTTCTTTCACAGTGAGTTTTCTTTCTAGGTGCCTCTGTCTGCCTGGCTCTCTCTTTCTCAGCTCTTGTTGCATGTCCTACCTTGCCCGGTTGAATAGGTAACGTTGTGCTGAGGTTTGACAATGAGGGTCGTAATCTGAGAAAAGCGTGGCAGCTAAGGTTGCAGCGGCGTTTTGCATGTGGGAACACTGCTGTTGCCGCTCCAAGATGTTTCTGATCGGTATCTTGGGCAGTGCAGGGACCCAAGGGCTTGCGGAGGAAACCCCAAGAGAGCTATATCACATAGGTCAGACCACTTCCCCTCTTACAGCTGCTCACTGCCGACTGTTAAGCTTCTGAAAAACCCATCCTCTCATTTAGAGACGTTATCAGATTGCTAAATTTGACAGCTTGGGCGGGCGGATGGTTGGGGGTATCCTCTGTAAATATTGTAACATTTGCCAATGGCTGTGTGTCCTAAATTATTCACAAATTAGTAGCAAATGCATGTTAATACTGTGTTAGCAGGGGTTCTCAGTTTTACTTAATGTCAAGTCAATTTGGGATCAAGGCTCATTAAAATATAGTAGAACTCTTATCATGGGGGCATTTATCAAAAAAAGGTTAATGACCTGTTTTGTTTGCAGAGCAGTCTACAACATGCATTATCTTTGGGCATGATTATCCACTGTTTCAGAGGATGGGTGGAATTCCTCACACAAAGCTTGTGGTAATTTAAGTTCCCCAGCATGTTGCATGACTTTGGATGACATTCTCCTCCAGCCCACTCATCTCAGTGTGATGGCACGGCCCACATTATACCACGGTGATACTTTAGTCAGCAGCTTATTCCGGCTTCCACCACCAGCATGTTGGCCATGGTGTGTGTTCCAACCATGGTGTGTGTGGTGTGTGTGTGTGTGTGTGTGTGTGTGTGCACCATGCATAACAGACCTCGACTCTGTGTGACCAGCACTCCTTTTGCCACGCTAAATCCATGCCATGGCAAGAATAGGGCAAGGACACAAACACCCACTTTCTCATTCAGAAACACACAGATCGTTCTTGTCAAGACCAGCGTCCACTACCTCGAGTAAATTTAGTTTTCAGCATGCTCTTTCCCAAGTATTCCTCCTACTTTTACTGTGCACTATCACAGGAGTGGCCAAATCTCCTGTGTCTTTTCTCCACACTCCACCAAGTGTCATTTTGAATGTTTATATTCTGCAATTAGCTAGCACCATCATCCATTGTTTTGATTCCTTCAGAAGATTTACTAGAACCAATAAAATGCGGGGAATCCATCTCGCCACTAATGTGAAGTGGTTTCTACAGAATGATGCACCAGCTTACACAGATTATCCAAAATCAATGGAAGTGCTCACATGTGTAACGAGAGGCGCTGAATTTGAAAGGGCGATTGTCAAAGAGAGAATGTTCCATAGGAACGACGACATTATTGACTTTGGATTTGGAAGGTGTCTTTTGGGCTCCACCGGTGACAAAGCAGATAATCCAAGCTTTGACATTATAATTACCAACTAGAATGCTTTTTTTCTTAGATTTCTATGTTTCTTGATCCGTTTTTGCATATTCTCCCTGAATCGATGCTTTTCGTTTATTATGGTGCGTGGTGACTGACGAAAACAGTTCAAGCAAATGACGTGCAGTCATTCAATTACTGTGCATGTGTGATGTGATATGGACTCCAGCAGTGCATTCTTGGCTGTCCCAAAATGGATGTCGTGCAGCGCAAGAGGGAGAACCGTAGTTTCCATGTGTTTTGTGCTGTACAGTGCCAGTAGGAGGAAACTCAGAGAGGGTACTCCTGTGGTTTTCACACCGGAATGGCTTCCCTCTCTGTATCACACCTTCTGCTAGCTGTTAGCCTCATAGTGAGAGAAGTACTCATTTTGGGAACATTATTTTTCATTGACAGATCCAAGACAGAAATGCCATCTGCACATTAAGTTACATCCAAAGATTTCTGTCAGCATTGCTACGTTTGAAAATAGTTCACATATTTATTTACAGTCATCAGTGTTAGACATGCCAACATTGACCCTCACATTTTATGATAGTATTTTCCGAGGTGAATTGAAAATAGTCATTCAGCTAATCTAAGAAGGTCTAAAGAACTATCTGAAAACATCGGATAACATTTTTTCTGAAGGTCTGATGGTGAGAGCAAAAATATACAAGGACTGGTTGAGGTCAGGTACATTCTTGTGCAACTCTTCACCTTTAGAAATTAAAGCTGAAGTGTCACTTTAATTGTACGCTGTAATCTATCTACATCAATGGGAAAGATTTTTCTTTTTCAGCTGGTTCTTTTTTTTAACATGCTGTGATGATCCTGCCCTACTTTGATATTAACCTTAACCATTCAAAGTACACTGAAATTACAACGTGCTGTAGTATAACCCAGTGTAAATGACCCCTATATTGCATAAATACTGCATTTTCACCCCAGAAGCCACTGGTATTTCTTAAAAACATTATCAAAAGAACAAAATCCACAAGCCCAAAACCCAGTCCCTGTTGCCAGACCATTTCTTGAAAACACAAAATGATAATACTTTCTTCCTGTGTATGTCCTCAGTGCCAGTGTTGGTGTACTTACCTGGCATGTCCACTAGGGGGATGAGGTTCATGTTTCTGTACAGGGGTGTCACTGTAGAGGACTGGGGTTTTGTCTGTATGATCTAGGATACAGCATGGATCTCTCACCCACACATGTGCGCACACACACACACACACACACACACACACACCCAAACACACACAGCTATGAAAGAAATATTTAGCACACACATGTTGCAGAGCTGAGGCTCTGAGAGTGAGAAGTGCCGGTATCTCTCCCCACTCTCCCCAGAGTTATCCCTCATTACCATGTGAATGGCTGCAGCCAGACAGCCTGTGTGTGTGTGTGTTGTGTGCGTGTATGTGTGTGTGTGTGTGTGAGCATGCGCGTGTGAATTGTCAATTCCACATACACTTGGCGTGTACACGTGTGTGTGTGCGTGTGTGTGTGTGTACTTATGTGTGGGCCCGATGCATCTCCCACCCTCCAACCTATCTATACTCAGGCAGAATGAAGTCTGTCTGGCATTGAATGTCTATTGTACACTGCTAATGTGATAGCAGAGATTAGCATTGTAATCCATTTAGCATAGAGCAGCTAATCCACTTTATTACTGTTGAAAAGGAATCAGATAATATTGGCTAGCACTACTGTAGCTGCCATAATGATTTTAGACTGCTGCAAAAATTACTTTAAGATATATTAATAATTGTAGTTGCTGATAATGAAACTAGGATTAGTCTTTTTATAATAAATCAATCATTAACTTGGACTTTACATAGAGTGAATTGAGCTATTTGTCATGTATGTTGAGTATTCGTTTGTTGGTAATTTATGCACTGTAGTACACAGGGTAATAAATAACCTGCCTCTTGTGTTTCAGTATGGCTCTCACAGTACAATGCCTTCTTTGTGTGGCTATTTTGGAATATTTAAATTTCAAAGCATGGAGTTTGAAGCCATTTTGAAACTACATGAGGGGTGGAAATCACTAGGGGTGAATTACAGTAGCAAGCACTGTAAATGTCAAGAGTGGCATAAAGCCTACAAGCCCAGGTGTGTTGGAATAAAGTACACTGTAAAATTACTAAGCGTTTGCATACATGCCTTTTATTGTACAAATGAGTCCACTAGTCTTTGATTTAGATCAGGTTTTCTCCCTTGTGTGTTCCCCTCCAATCCCAGTGCGGCTAAATCAGCCAGCAATGCATGCTAGCGGACATGCTGTGCACTCCCTGGTGACTCATTTGTTTTGTTGGTGGTCAGATGGAGGGATAATACACAGGAACTTCCCCCCTGAAGCCCCTCTGCTCCCTGGTGACCACAGATCTGTCCCAACCCAATAAAAGTCTATATTCAGCCGCCGCCGTAGACCGTCTGGCCCGCAAATCCGCCCGGCAATTGCCTCCACCCTTCACTGATCCGCTGTGGGGGTAAGCTGATACACACATCTCCGCACAAATGGATGTGAATGCGCGCAAGTGCACGCGCACACATGCGTGGACACACATACACAGTGCCCCAAATTAACTTACCCGATCGGGCAGATTAGATAACCCCACCTGCTGAATCTGGCCCAGGCTCGCGTGGAAGTTTCTTTATTCTCAACTCCCTCTCTTCTTTCTCTCTCCCCTCCTCTATTCGCCTTCTGTTCCTTTCTTTGCCTCTGACCCCAGTGCATACAATGGGTCCCAGTGAAAGTGTGTGAGGCTTTGATACACAGAGCTCAAGGTCCTTTGAGATCAAGATCACTATGCAAGCCAGGCAGGAGACAGAGAAAGAGAGGGAGAGAGAGAGAGAGAATGAGGGATAAACAAAGAGGAAGGGAGAGCAGGGTGAAATCAGGGTGAGAGAGGGTGCCGGTTAAAAGAAACGTCATGTTGTGAAACTGGATATCAGTAGACGCATAAGAAGACTGCACACAGCAAGCTTAGGTTTCTTTCTTTACTACAAAACAATAGATTGTCAAAGCACAGACAACAAAAAGTTCCATGAATCTTTAGTGGAACAAAAGATTCTTCTAACAAAGATAACAAACGGGTTTTGCGTATAAGTCAAAATGTACAGTGTGGTATAATATGTATTATATATTCATTGACAATCTAAAAAACAGGTTTTATGGCCTGGAGGAGACTGCACCTTCTTGGCAGCTCCATGGAAAGATCCACTTAATGATATGCCAACAGAGAGAACACAGAGAGAGAGAACGTTGTCATCAGCATATTATAATTTATCATGAAGTGACTCACCTGTCTGGTCGACCATCTGCTTCTTGTCCAATTATCTTCCATTTATGTCTGTGAACTGTGAACTCCGAAGTGCTGAAGAGCACAAAGAACTACCAAGAGTCATCACAACTTTAACAAGACTTGCTTCACACCTGTCCACAGGCCCACACAGGACCGTTTGTGTGTGTATGTGTGAGCGTATGTGTGTGTGTATTCCATCGGGTGCTGAAAGTTGCTTGGGTAGGTAGGTGTCAGAACTGCGTGTTACTGGGAAATTACAGCCAGAGGGCCAGATTTAGAAAGGATCATTTGGAGCACACCCTTGTGTGTAT
>OMLF01019363.1:1363-12546 GCA_900302615.1 Holocentrus rufus
ATATATAAATATAAATATACTTAGAATTACCTTGATACTCCATGTATCTCCTTCCAACATATCACATTTCCATGACTGTAACAATGATCGTTAAGAGTTGTTTATTGGCTGTTACCAAGATGTGGAAATTATGCCTAACCTTAATCTCTCTACCATTCCTGGCTCCCCCTCCCACCTTCTCACCCCCAATTCGTCTTTTCTCCTCATGTACTTACTCTTCTTTCTTTCTTTTCTTCCCTCCTTCATGCAACATCCCTCTCCTATCTCTCCGTTTCTATCCCCCCCTCCCTTGTTGTGGCGTTCTTGCCTCACCAGACCCCACAGCCATCCACTCTGGCAGCCTGAGAACTGTCACCAAGACCGTTAGAAAACCATTAACAACGGATCACACTCTCCCACTGTAATCACAGCCTGTTTGCTTTGGAAATGGTGGGTGAAACAACAGAGTCGGTTACAGCATGGCAGCATGGCTCAAGTCCTGATTAGCAAGGCTCTGATGTGAGATTTAGACTCTGTTTATGCTAATGGATGTGGGACCAACAACAGTGTGCATGTGTGTGTGTGTGTGTGAGAGAGAGAGAGAGAAAGAGAGCCTAGTGGCCTTGTGGTTAGACCTTTACTGTTTTTTTAATGTGTGCAGCAGCCAATGTGTCCATCAACAGCGGCCTAAGTGCTGATTAGAATGACTCAGATGTGAGATTTATGTTCTGTTCGAGCATCTGTAGTACAACAGAGCTCTTGCTAAAGAAAGGTATATATTTTTATAGTGCAGTCCAGCAGAATTTTGGCGTTTAAATCTGGCTCAGACATGTTTGTGCCACTGGTTCAGAAATAAAGTTCACTGCAAAGCCCAAATCCAGCTAATTACCACAAACAAAATACTGTCTCACTTTCACGATCCACCTCATAACAAACACTGAAGACCTGTTCTGACTTACTGTGCAGGTTGCAATGTAATGTGAAGCTTGCACACATATAATATATGCACACACACACACTCTCTCTCTCACACACACACACACATTGGCACACACATATAAAACCACACACATAATACACATATTGTGAACTGTCAAGGAGGCTCTGAGCCAGTCTGAAGAATGCAAGCACAGACAGATCATTACACACACACACACACACAGAATTTCCACCGGGGTAGAAAGATCATTATACAGTTAACTGTACATTACAAATGGGGTGCCCACCGTCTCTGGGGTATCACATGACCACCCAAAGCTCACATGATTGGCCGGCTGGCAGAACGGAATGGGTATCAGGTTAGCAATTGATTGGGTAGTGTGTGGTGTGAAACAAAGAGGAAGTGTAGATTCCCAGGAAACCATACCAAACCACCGGGTTTTTCCACAGGCAGGTGAGGTAGACACACACACGTGCACACGCACACACACACACACTAACAAGAGAAATCCTGAACGTATAGCTCTCTCTCACTTTTCCCTGCCTGACATTAGCTCTCTCCAGTGGTGTAGATTTAAGGGAGCGCTCACAGCCTGTTTAGTTCTGCATAGATCTTCATTATGTTTAATTACCTTCTCATGTTTCACTGGAATGAATCCACATGTGAGTGAGGTGGGGGGCATTCTTTTCTTTTCCTCTTTCTGCGGCCATTTTTATCTGCCTAAGATGTACAATAAATTCAAAAACTGAAAAAAAGGCAGAAAAGATTTACACTGGGACTTAATAGAAAATCAGATTTTTAACCCTGTGTTGCCCAGTCGAGACTCGCATTGTTACTGGCGAACAACAGAGAGCATCAAAAGTGGGCTGGTTAAATTAGAAATGTGGTTTCAATAAACAAGAAATATGTGCGGGACACAGGAGAAATCTCATAGATAAAGCAAGTCTGACTGCCAGGATGAAAACCCATGCAGTTGTACTGTGGCCAAGAAAAGCGACAGCTGTTATTCAAATGTCAAGCAAGGCCACCTAGGGGACCCATTTTTCTATTACGGCTGAACTTTGACTTTCCTTTCCCTATTTTTTTTTTTTTTACCTCCCCTTTCTTAATTTTTTGGCAGGGTCAGCAGGTGGCAGCTGTCAGCCAGTCTAACAGGCTGCTCTGCGTCCACTTTTGAACATGTTAAACGCTATATATCATGAAACATGCATGTGCGAGCCATGACCTGTAACACCTGTGGGCGTGGCACTCCAGCACAGGTGTGTGTTGCTCTGGCTGTGTTGGAAACCGTGTCCTGTCGGCACATATTAAGTGTTACATGAAACATGTGGTAAGACGCTGAAGTGCCAAGTCTTCTGAATTCAAATAACTACAATGTAAACATGTTGGACTCATATATCATACATTTTATTAAAACGCTAGCAGATTATTCAGATTCAGTACTTTGATGTTGAAAATGCATTTATAGCCATATGGGCCTGCTAGCTTGTTAGTCAGCATGTATGTAAGATGTTAGCAGGCACTGTAGTTAGTGTAATGAATGCAAACTACACCACAAAACCAGCATGCTCTTTTGGGTTCTGTACCGATTCTGCAATTACACACAGTGTGGAATGATGCTTACTGCTTTCTCTCTCATTTTCAAACACTAACTGCACGTCCACATTAGATTACAATTCACACCAGTAAATACAAGTTACATAAATATAATCTTACATTCCCCTTATCAGAATAGCACTTTTGTAGCTAAATGTTTTGAAGACACTGCATCAACATAATGCGCCTCTTCTCTCATTTCGTTGTTTTCATTTTTTATTTTTACAATTTTTCTGATCAGTCACTCATGATTCATTTTCATGATAATCATGTTATGAAGTATTGAGGAAACACTTCAGTACAGTTACCATTGGAGTCAGTACACCTACTGCTGAAGACCATAACACATTAAACTGGAAGTTTTGAAAAGTAAAACATGCTAGATGCAGCCAGAAGGCAGGTCATGTGTTGAACAGGATACAAATTGAATATTGTCCAACATGGTGCATGAGACAGTAAAAGTATTCGTACTTGCTGAGATACCCGGGCAGCCGGCCTTTCTCCAAAATACATTTTGAGCACACTGTGAAAATATTCTGCGGCCTTTCTTTATGGGACTCTCAACAGTCACATTCAATAGTCTCACAGGTCTAATGATTTTGTCTACCAAAACATTCTAACCGGTCCCGTCGGTCACATGATTAACATAACATTCTTTATATAGGATAAATTTTGACAACTTAAAACAATAAAATTCACGACAAATGTGGGCCCATTTTAAAACCGATGCATCACGCTTACAATATGGTGTTACATTCCAAAAACTTTTCCGATAGTATTTTTGCTAGATGTTATGTAATTACAATCCGTGTATCTTTAAATGAATCAATAAAAATGTATTCTGTCACTGAGCAAACTTATAAGCTCATCGCCTCATTATTTAACGTGCTTGAGGAAACAAAAGGCTTAGAGAGCACAAACCAAAGGAAAAACATGAAAAGCTCACAAATTTGATGCATTTAGCTCTCTTGAATATACTGACACAACAAAATGAATAGAACTGCCAACTGTCCATATTGTATATCATGAGATGTGGCACCAAGGACTTAGCTCCTGGATTTATGGGATTGAGAAGGTCTGGAAATTACAGATGAGTGGGGAGATTGTGTGTGGGCCAGATAGTTTTGAAAGCCAGAAATATCAACACCTGGCAAAGTTATCATTGAGGTATTGAACATAAGCATTCAACAAACCTATCAACGTCCCACAGATATATTAGGGCCATTTTCTGCTACAGTAAAAACAAACAACTATTTCTCCTCTACATAAAATCTTACCTATTCACTTATGTGCCCACTGTGGTCATATCAATACCATTATCTTTTTTCTTTTTAGAATAAAGCTCCTAGACTCAATATCTGAGTCGTGAGAACTCACTTGACTTATGATGAGGCTGTGGTGTACATCACACAAGGCAATCAGCCAGGCAATATTTGTCATCATGCTTGGATGGGAACCTCTGTGGGAGACAGAGGAATTTCTCTAGAAGATGGCAGGCCTGTGATTTTATTTACCAACAGCAAATCCGAGCTGGGACCTCTGGAAATAGCCTCTTCTCATTGCTTCTCCGTGAACTATACAGTATACATTTCAATATTTGCTTGAACACCAAAAAAAAAAAAAAAAAAAACTTAAAAAGAAAATCCATCTGCATAGCTCCCCTCTCCGGGTTCAATGAACAATGCTATTTTTTCCTCCGAGGGAAAATAAATTGTTCAGTATTTCTCCACCATTACACGGGAACCAAAAGGGGGGAAAAGAATAAACAAAAGCAACTGGAAATAGCCTCGGGGGCAAAAAGCTAAACAAACTCTTGCTGGAATATTCTTTTCTCTGATGCCTCTGTAGTTTTCTGTCTGGTAGGAGGTCGGCTCAGAGCCCACTGTGCTGAACTCTGCTTGGTTAGAGAGCTCCACGGGGGGTTTACGAAATGTCCTATCACAACCAACCGCTGTGGGCATGCCAAATATCGCTCTCCAAATGTAGTGTCAGCGGTGTGGGTGCTCTGTGTGCTAAAGGCTTATAACCTTGCAAGCGAGGGAGTGTTTTCTCTGGTGTAAGTGGGGGGATTTCACAGGTGTCAAACCCTAGATTAGACGTACAAGGATCCTTCCATGGCCTCTCGGCAGGTAAAAGCTGAGGATTCAGTGATGGATTAGGAAAAAATAGAGTAAAAATCGTTTCCATTTCTGTAAGTGTACGACCTCTTTTTCTGCAACTGCTAATGCTTTCAAAATGAACAATTATTCTGACAAGATGTGACATGTATAATCTTACAAAACACTGCCAAACATAATCGGCACGCACTGAAGCAGAATCTTTGGATTATAATGCAAGATCATTATCTGACGGCTCCCAGCTGCCAACTCGATGGTACTGTGTTTGTGAAATGTCGGGCTTATGGGTTTTGCTGAGGCCTACATCTAACATGTTTACACAAGAAATTCACCCTCTCTTCACACCACAACTGACTAATACCAAAAAAAAAAAAAAAAAAAAATCTGCTACCAGCCCTGTAAACAGTGTTCCAGTGTTTCCACGGCCGGACAGCTCATCTTTAAAATTTCCATGTTTTCTGACACACACTGGAAAAGTTGCTGCTTTGCATTTACTGTACGCGCTGGTTTGGTTATGTTTCACGTGGCAAAATGTCAAGAGAACCATAATTTATCAAAAAACCACAGAGGAGTAGCCATTTCCTTTACTGGTCAGAAATGTGGTGCAGGAAAGAACTTTTTGCGAGGGCAAATCAACATAAAGCCTCAGCATCAGTTTATGGATCAGCGCATTTGTTGTCGTTCTGTGTGCTAATTGTACTTGCTGTAGCCCTCATGTAGAAAAGAGGACTGTCGCACTGCTTATGGAATCAGATTCTTAAAAACATCTTCACTTAATTTCTCAGGTTCACAATTCACTTTGTAGAAACAGGCTTCTGCTGACACTAAACTGAACACATTTTCATTTTGCATTTGAATACATTTCTGTGGTTTTAGACTCTTGTGTTAAACCCCTGAATGTGCAACGTTCCCTGTAGTTGGAACACATTATGATTTGATCACACACTCATTTGCAGACAAATTACTCAGGAAATGTACCAAAATCACCCTCTGAATAAGGTCTCAGTCTGATTGTTTTGGTCCACATCTGAGTGCTATTGCTTCATCATACGCCCAAACAAATCAAACCAAAGAGGAAACCTCTGTGGGGTTTGAAATGACTGCTCTACACAAACTAGGTGTGAAAAAACCTTTTATGTATCAGAGATTATTCAGTAGACCCTGCTTTTGAAAATACATTGTAGCTATTGCAGATCTGGCCTGTTTCTTTCATATGGTTTTATTATGCTAAAAGGTGCACTACACCACTTGTTCTTATTGCCTTAAGATTTCTTCTCCGGGTTAAAATTTTGTCTGTGTGCAGGAAACACTACCTTAGTAGTCTAAATCCATGCTTAATCTGTGTCAAGGAAATTGTTCCCATGTGTGTTAATGCTACTGACAGCACTATTAGGCCTCAGTATTAATGGCTTGCTGAAACACACAGCTAAACAAACAACTGCCACAGCCGGCTAACCCTGTTTTTGCCCTGAGGGGCCTATAGAGAGATGTTACTTAGCACTTCATACAGTAGCAGCTGTGTTAATAGCCAAGGCTTGCCTGGTCTGGAGCGCTAATGCCAATGAAATCAGATGATTGGGGCAGCATTGTCACCAAAATACCACAATTATGAAGCGAGATTTGGTATGGTGATTTAGAATGATTAGAATATTATAAAAGAGGAAACTAGAATTTTGTCCTCATGTGAGTAATAAAACAGTCCGTTCATTTGAATTTAACTTGTAGAGAGGCAGATTAGTCTTTTTCCTCGGCAATTTTCTGAACTGGCTAACAAAGACATTGTTACGCAGTCTAATCTTTGCTTGCTAGCTAGCATGGTAAGAGGAGTGTAGGAATAACAGCTATCTATAATTTGATTGACTATGCATCATATACCTCCTTTGAGTTAAACTGGATGTAATCGTTTAAAAAGCTGTGCACAGATGAATATCAATCCCCTAATTTATGAACCAGTCCTGAATATAAGGAGGATGATCTGACTCAGATGAGAGAACAGACCAGAAGAGTTGAGGTGACAAGATGAAGAAATTAGTAAAAATAATAATATTTTTCTTCATTTTCCTTAATAAAACCCAACACTGTTCTTGGTGTTGTCATATAAAAGAAATGGTGATCTCTTAACTGTTACCTGAATTGAAAAGAATATTTGTAAGCAAGCTACATTAGTTAAGTACTAAAGACTAATAGGTCATAGCCATGTGGCCAACAGAAATGAATCAACACGCTTCCAGCCAATCAGAATCAAAAGAGTATACTGTTATATTTTTAGTGTACTGTTACATTATCTGTCAAGCTATCAGAGTCTTTGTCATATGGTCTAGATTAGTTTTGGCGATAAACAATAACAATAAAAAAGAGCACCGTCAGAATTTGGGTTCTGACAGTAAGATGCTAAAAGTGCCACAAGTAATGCCAAATAATGTTAAAATTGAAGACATTGCATGTAATGAGCACAAAATTTAAATAAATAAAAAAGAGAGGACCCTCTCAGACCCAACCGCTTTTAAAGTTCTTACCACTTTTTAAGTGAACTTGACACACTTTGGGTAAACATAGTAGGAAGACTTGTGTGAAATGTCTGGATGTGGTGCGGGGCATCACCAGAGGATCAGTCACAATTGAGTCTGGGATCCACCACAATGACACTGCCCAACCACAAACAGCCTGAACTGTCTCTCACACATGAAGCTTCACACAGAAATCAGGGTCATGTGTGAACAGGAGCCACGGTCAATATTCCAGAAATTTTGATCTAGCTTCTTTTCCCATCAAGACCCAGTGAAATTCCTGGGAATCTTCCTTGGCCACACTGCGATGATCAAAAGCCATGGAGTTTGGGGTCAATCACAGGCTACAGCAATTTTATACAACACACTGTCACATAAAATAAGCAAACCAATTACAAGGGACTCTGGGGTGGTGCGTTTCAGTCTGCGACTTGGTCAGGCCAAGCATTTGTTTGAAGTGGGAGAGTCAAGTTTGCAAAGCAGTGCATTTCTGAAATTGAATGGGCTCTGAAACAGGGGAACTACCAGCCATCTGAAGATGAGACTAACATGCACAATAATAGTGGCAGAAACTTGGCGCCCGGCCACAGGAGCTCCTCAAGCCATTTTTCTAAATCAATAAAAGGTGGCAGGCTTCCAATGCATAGCTTAAATGCTCACCAATTCAAGAACGTCATGTCATGTGTGAACATATTTTTGAATTGCATTGATAGTAGCTTACAGTGTGAACAACTCTAGTCCTGCCACAAAAGTTAACACAGTGATCTTACATGTGCAGTGTGTGAAAGGGGTATCAGTCTTACAGGGATGACAATAAATGGTTGTTGTCAGTGATTTCCTGTCAGAGAAACACATTTTTCCATAGATGTAGTAATTCTAAGATAAGACAAGTGCAAGTCATTTGCTCTGTCACTGATATGAAAGGTTTTGAATTAAGTCTTGCTTTGCAGTGAAGAGTAACAGATGCTTTGAAGGCTCTTCTTTCCAATTTGTTCAGTGAGTAGATTTTGATGTTACTTTGTTGCATCCACATAAGTTAACTGTATAAACAGATATAAGAAGCTATTGTATGTATGGCTGTTAAATCACATTACAGTGTCCACCTTTCCATCTTTTTTATTTATTTTCTTACGGTCTATAGTTCACATAATGGTTATGTAAATATGCAGTGGGGGCTGGGTCAGCCCAGGCTATTGGTCAAAATTCCAGTCTTTTAGATACAGGCCTTAGCACACTGAACTTGTCATTTAATTATTCATTTACTATAATACAATGATTGTGTAGAAGGTTGCCTTCACTTACGAATAGATTTGAAGTCACTTTGGTTCTGCTCCACAAAGAGTTAAATCAGTTTGCTTTGCTAGCATGCTCAGTGCTTGACTTGGCTGCAGTCACCCATTTCACAGTGGTACAACCAGAACAGACCACTGGGAACTGACAACACAGGTGAGCCAACACCGGTATGATGCAGTCGCCAAAGGTAATTAAAATACTATGTGTCACAGACTTAATTAAAAAGGCAGCGTCCTAGATGAGTAAAAATGTTGTCTAGCCGGTCAGCTTGTTTGTAATGTATTAGCCTCTCCAGGCAGCTAATGTTGCTAATTTTGAGAGAGAGAGAGAGAGAGAGAGAGATGAAGACAGGCAAAAAGAAATGTGATGTATGATGCAACAACAGAGCTCACAACAGGCCGAGAGTGAGAGGAGTGGTAACAATAACAGGTAATAAATACAACAGGTAATAATAAAAAGACTGTTGTGACTTGTAATGTTATACAACAGTGTGCAGAAGTATGGTGTTATATAGCTAGTGTGTGATGTAATGAAACAGACGGATTTCAGGATGTCAGCAGACCCTACAAAGGTTATGTTACAATCTCTGAGCTAAGACCTGGACGTCCTACAGTGACACTCATCTGCATGATGGCACTGAATCTGTGTTGGTTCACTAAATGTACAAAAAATAAACTAAAAATGTGTTCTAAATGTGATTTGAACAATAAAACACTGCTGTAAACATTTGTGTTGCGCAAACAATTCATAGGTTTTTCACTAATAAGGGAATAACTCATTATTGAGATTAATAACACATAGTAATCAAATTAATTAAAACAGTCCCTTGCAGCAGAAATATATTCTATTGTTCAGCACTTAATTCATAATTCAATTGCATTTCTAACCTTGAAAACACAGCAACCGAATTCTTGAATTATTAAGGTTTTCAGACACACTGCATAACAAAATATAATGCTAGCTAGTCAGATAATAATCTATAACCCAATACTCACCCATCTAAAAAGTTTGGCATCTTAGTTAAGTAATAAACTTGGTACTAAGCTAATGGTATCTTGCTAACCAAATTAAAAGTCAAGGTTTTCTATTTCTCATCATATCAATTAATACTACAGCTCAGATGACAAAGCCACATATCTTGATGTGGTGGAAACAGACCCACATTTTAGAAGTAATCCTTTTAGCATCTATAGTTTTGTGACCACAATGTCCTCCAAATAAATAATTTTGTAGTTCTTTTACTGCCCATCCTGAAAATACAGCATGGTGCTGCATGCTTGCAGTTTAAATGATCATTTTTAGGTCCCCTGGCTTTCCATGGAAAAACTATATTAAAGTACTGTGTAGCTTAGCTGTCTCTATGAGTGTGTGTGTAAGAGAATTCCCCCTAAGCTCCCACTTCCTTCCTCCCCCTGTCACAAAGTTGCTATGGTCTCAGACTGGCTTCCCCGTGGGATGAACATGAGATATGGATGTGAGATATAGTCTTAAACCCTGTGTGTGTGTGAGGAAGGGGGTGGTGGGTTTATGTACAGACATATGTGTTTTTGTGTGCATGTGTGTACTTCGACAATACCTCCACACTATAGGCACTATATGTGCATGTGCCTGCCCTCCTGTACGTATTCCTGCATGTGTGAGATCTTGCCAGCCTTCTCTATGGGATGTGTGTGTGTGTCGGCTTTGCCTATAGTGAATCCCCAGAGGAGGCAGGCTAACCCAAACATTCAGCTGTCAATCACTATCAGCCACCAACCACGGTCATGACCCGGGAACAGGAAGAGGCCTTGTTGTCCCTGAGCGGATCTTACTGCGCTGCTCTGGAGGGAGCCATGTCTATAGATGTATGTGTGTTTAACTCACTATTCAACAATATAGGCTATGTTTGTGTGTCAAGTTCACCATAACTAAAACACTTAACTGTGTTTCCAACTTTTGTGCCATCAGTACTGCAATTGAAGTCCTAATTATATGCTAACCCAATTACAACTTAACGAACTGTTCGTTTTTTTTTTTTTTTTTTTTAAATGACAGTAAGCATCAGTTAACACAAGCTCACCATAATACAGATGAGCTTTAAAGGAATACTTCACCCAAAAACTGTATAATCCGTTTCATTAATTCACCCTAAGTTGTCTTGAATGTCTGATGAAAAGTTTTCTCATGGAGAATGAAGGTTCCAAAAACTGTCGTCATTTGTTAGAATGAAGTTGATCTGTGATTTTGATAAATAGTGGCAAAAATTATATGCACTGTACACTATGCACAGTTACATGCGGTGCAATGACAAGTGAAGAGATGTGAAGCAATTTCACACGTTTGAATACATTTATGTAGTGTAACTTTTTGTAAATTGGTATATATTTAAATATAATATATAATCATCCAGGTTGTTTTTTTCTTGTTTTTATCACATTCCCTTTTTGAACGTGGCCTTTCTGCATTGGTTGAACTCGCTTGCTCTCAGGAATGGGAGGGGGGAAGCGCTTCTTTTAAACGGGAAGGGAGGGAGTGGGAGGAGCTTGAACCGGGTGCAGATTTTGGCAACAAACTTTGGAGAGGACGAGAAAAGGGCTCAAAACAGCAACACGGCCGGTCTGCATGAACTGGTATTTGGTTTTATCATTACATCTCAAAAAAGTCTCCACAAAGCACACTTTAATTTAAGAACTGTTAACAGGTTCTGAAATCTCATAGTGCAGGTTTCAGTAAGGCTTTAGAGAGAGAGAGAGAGAGAGAGAGAAGGCTGGT
>OMLF01019376.1:7194-23639 GCA_900302615.1 Holocentrus rufus
CACCCTCATTTTTCTCACTTTGTCCACATATCAAGTCAACAGATATATATATGAGCTGACAAATGAACACACATGGGCAAGGGCATTCTGGCACATGCACAAGTGTGTCCTCTCTCTCTCTCTCTCGCTCTCTCTCTCTCTCTCTCTCTCTCTCTCTCTGAGTTTCTTTTACACATGCACAAATGTAAATATTAAACACTTAATTTGCATTTACTGAATTGAAACAGAATCATTAAATAAAGCATACAGTGGCCCCGATTTTTATTTTTATCTTTGATTTTTTTTTTTGCAAAAATGAAGCCTCTAGGAATTTGAAATAATAATCTGTACTGAGATTGCATTAATTGCATTGATAAATTGTCCATGAAATGCATTTTTTAAAGGATTTATTTAGCCGTGTTATACTGTACAATAACATGCTTGAGTGTCTTCCTGCTTGTAGGTGTGGTTGTGCTGATTCCATAGGTATGCACATATGAAGATCACAAAAAAACTGCCCAGAATTTATTTGGGTTTTATAGGGTTAAAATGCTCACATTTAAAACTTTGCATTTGCATTTGTGATTTGTACTATATTGTATTCGCCATTCAACAAGCGTCACTTTGTTCTTTTCTGGAACCACAGTGTAAAAACTGAACAGATGTTGACTTTTATTCATCCACAACTGACAGCGTGTCCTGTTCTCTGTGTTTCTCTATCCATCTCTGCAGAGGAGAATAAGACAGTGTTATAATAAATGATCTGAAGAAGATCTGAAATGAAGTATTCCCTCTGAAGTCAAAAACAAACAAATGGAAATATAATTACAATAAAAAAATAAGGGATCTCTACCAGTATGTGTAGTACATGAGTTCTGCTTATGTGCCTAAAATCATCTGTTTTCATAAATCCAATTACCAGTCTTCAGCAGACACTTATCAAGGAAATGTGCCTCTGCATATTGACAAGGAATTAAAACATTATACATCATAAACATGAAACACTCCTATGTAGGCTTTTCCTACACAACAATTACACATCCATCCTCATGTAAAATAAATTATGTGGACTCAAATACATTCATTGAAAAACATATTTGATTTAACAACATCTATTATTATTATTATTATTATTGTGTATTCATTATCTTTATTTAGATAACATTTCTCAAAACACAGGAACAAAAAAGCTTACAAAGGTAATAAAAATAAAATAAATCATAAATAAAGAAATAAAGAAAAACAAATTTATCTTAGAGAAAATGTGCAGCAAAAGGGAATTAGAGAGACGATAGCAACACTTATGCAGTCAAACTCGTCGTTTTCTATGAAAAGACTGAAAGTTGTGTTTATCAAGTAGTCCCCCAGACTATAGATTGTGATAATCCAGGTGTCAAGCAGGAAAAAAACTAGTTAATGAAACTGTCACCTATTAGCAGATGTATCAAATTACCTTGTCAGCTCTGTTCTGATTTAATGAAGGATTTGATCCCTGAAGCAGCAGGCCTTACAATAAAGGGATAGAGTTGTCAATTACCTTAAATCCATTACACACAGAAAATGTTAATCTTATCACTTAAGGACTGACTAGGGTGTTTGATCAGACTTGGAATGAATGGATATAAAGTTTGTTACTTTGAAACTGGAGAGGAACGTGAGTTATTTTGTTACTCTGTGGGCTATTTCAATCCAGGACATCATGTTCCAGTGGAATGATTTCCCTGGAACCAATCAGTGGTGCTGTGCATAATCATGCAGATGGGCCAGGCTGACTGGATTTCCTAGAACAAAATAAGCTACTAACAGCCTCAGAGGAGAAGGAGGAGGAGGAGAAGGAGGAAGAGGAGGAGGAGGAGAAGGAGGAGAAGAGGGCTGGGAAAGAAGAACTAGAGGAGTGAAGAGGAAACCAGAGAACAGGAGAGGCAAGGACGGAAGAGCAGAGGATAAAAGAGAGGATGAAGGGAGGGGAGAGGAGGTGAAAGGACGGGGCTGAATAAGGGAGAAGAGAAGAGAAGAGAAGAGAAGAGAGTGTGTGGGAAAAGTTGGAGGGTTGAAGATGATTAATTAAATGACCTGTCTAAAAGGCACAGAGGGAGTGAGAGAATATGGTGCAGTATGGATTAAAATATTTAAGAACGGGGCATTAGAGCAACAGAACATTAGAGGGGGAAAAAAAACAGGAGAAAACAAACAGAATGAAGGAAGAAAATAAATCTGGCGTGCACGTAAGAGGGGAAAGGAAAGGAACAAGAGATAATAGCACAGCCAAGTTAAATAGATCTCTTGCATCTGTACCCTGGATGGGCGAGATATGTGTGTCTGCACATCCTCACCAGATAGGACAGCATAAGATGGATGGTGCTCATGCACATCCTATAACACATAATGGACACTTGGATGATAACAGCAGGTGTATGGCTCTGTGTGTGTGTGAGGGTGTGTGTGTGTATATAAGGCTTATCTTCATATGTGTTTGTGTGTGAGTGTGTGTATGTGGATGCATACTGATGTGAACTTGTGAGTGTCTGTGTGTGTTCTTCAACTGTGTCTTTATCTGCGCATCGTCGTTTGAGTCTGTATGT
Organism: Holocentrus rufus; assembly: GCA_900302615.1. Classification (NCBI taxonomy): domain Eukaryota; kingdom Metazoa; phylum Chordata; class Actinopteri; order Holocentriformes; family Holocentridae; genus Holocentrus; species Holocentrus rufus. The sequence continues at coordinate 9,756 of OMLF01019376.1, forward strand.
TTGCATAAGTGTGTGTGTGTGTGTGTGTGTGTGTGTAGAGTGCCACTGAACACATGAGCTCTGACTATCATCTGTTGCTCATGCTGATCCGTTATAATAAACACACAAGTATATTTACCAAACATTTCAACAGGCCAGTCAATTCACATATTTTGTTTATTTTATTCAACATAATTTGCTGTCTACCCACCTTTATAAAAACCTCAGGTATAACAGCTATACTATTCAAAGCCATATTACAGAGACTAAGTGGATTAGAATAATGGTTGACTTAATAAAAAATGAGTCTAAAAAGGCTTCACAGTGCACTGATCATCCAGAATAAACATAAACAAAACGAGAGAGCAGGCTGGTCTACTCACCATATGGCAAAGCACATTCAAACCTTGTAATTATCGATGAGTGACATTGTGAAATCACATTTGACCATGTTTTTCATACATACGCTTCTTTTTTTAATGTATACTCACCACAAACATTGTTTATGAATCTAAACATTGCCAGCATTTGGCTAGAAAAAGTCAAGATATGTGCATATGTGAAGTGTAGTTGCATTTAAAATCAGGATCTGTTTACTTATTACTGTGTTCATCCTTCATTATGTATTCTAGTCCTGTGCATAAGCTTTTAAACAGTGCGGCTTACAGAGCTATATAGGGAATTGTGGGGAAAGACCATTGGCGCATCGGTCCAGTGTACTGTGTGTTATGAAGTTATACTGAAAATGTGCATGAAATATATGATGAGATATCAGAAAGCATCAGAGAATCTGCATACCTGTGGGTGACAAAGTCCTGCACTGAAGGACACAGAGCTGTGCACTGGAAGACTGTGCAGAAATAGCTAATTAATACAAGTACCTTATAGGTTCTAAATAGATTATAATACTTCTGAAGATAGTTCTATTTGATGCTGGGAGGAAAAATTCGGTGGATTTACAGTCTGAGTAGGGCTGGTGAAGTTGACAGTCAGTCCTTAGAATTAATCTGTTGATGTGATGGGTGGTCTTGGGCTTAATTGTCTATTGACGATATTATCTTCCAGAGGAAGGCTTATGGAACAGATGGTTGCATTTTAAATGATGATCATAATTTTTGTAGCACTTCAACTCTCCATAAGTTGCATCTTAAGTCGATCTTACCCTATTTGATATCTGTTTTTAAATTCAAAACAGACACTTCTAGCACAGGGACAGAACTGAAAAGGTGAATGAATTATTATTCGCCTGGTCAGGTGCCTTTGAGACGATTTAATACACTTGTTTTGATGCCCCTGCATGCAGTTCTGTCCCTCAGTTTGGATGCGTCATTCTTCAAATCCCCCGCTTGGAACGGCAGGAAATGTAACAAATCTGTTTTACCACAATGAATAAAGCTTTAACATTTAACACTGTAATTGTAACAACACAGAGGCGGCAGTGGCACTGTCTGCGGGCTTGACTAAGAAAGATTTTTCATTCTGGACCTTGGCGCCCCGGCTTTTTTTTTGCTATCACCTTCAATTCGTACCAACTGACATTTTCCCTCTCATTCAAAATGCCAATAAACACACTTAAAAGAGATAAATACACTATAAAAGGCCTTTTTCAGAACTTTTGGTGAATCTGTGGTCCTTTCGATTTCCTGCTATGTGCTTTCTTGGAAAGAGGTAATGAATTGAATGACAAATTAAACACTTCAAAGGAGAATAATGGCCACACCACTGACTGTGGGGGTTGAGAAGGGACGTGGCCATTGAAGATTATTCTGTTTATTCTCAATCTTGGCCTCAATTTTGTAGTTTTCATCATGCTAATCGATTCCGTTCAACTTTTCATCAATTAGCTGCCTCACTCTTGATCCACTTACTTCTCATATTGCAGACAGCAGTGGTCTGCAGTGCAGTCCAACAGGGTCAGTGGAAAGTCAACGGAAACTCAAAACCACCCAAATCATGTCAACTTGAACATAGAAACATGCACACTGGAATAAGACCTGCATATACCCAATTTTCTGATTAGCCATGGCTTAAATATCTGTATATTGTGGTATTATTTAGATATTTAGTTATTTTAATTGAGCTATGATTATCAAGTAGAATCTTCAAATACCCTGATGCTGTGTTTATATACATCTATTTTTTATTGTAAATATGGGCAGTCAACAGTGAAAAAAATGTTCACTTCAACATCCTGGTGGTAAACACAGGTTTCAGTTTGTTTACGGCTGATATATATATAAGATTTATATATAGAAATGATTTTGGATGTGAGCTTTTCAATAAGTCAAACACATGAACACTTGCAGGTCGAAGCAGCTAAACCCCGCTCTTCCATTTCTTCCAATATCACATAAAGGTTGTAGATGACTGGCAGCTGGCAAGGTAAACAAAGAGCTGTGTGAGCAATACTAAAAAGCATCAGATCAACATGCCGTATGATAGTTTGGGTTCAACTGGGGATTTAGATCGCAGCGGATTGGCGCGATGTCAAAAGCTGGGAAAAGAAGGCTCAGGTTGAAAATAAACTATCCTAAAGTTTTTTTTGCATGGGCACCGATCAGGTTTGTGATTTTTAACAAAAAATGAAAGGTGGAGAAAAAAAAAGAAAACACCACAAACACAAACATACACAAGCATAATACTGGTTTATGCAGCATTTTTTTAACCTGAATGTAAATATTGTTGTGTATAAATAGCTTTTATGTTTTATACTCTCTCCCCTACATAAAAGAGGATTAAAAAAAAAATAATAATAAAAAAATAAAGTAAAAGCCCTGTCTGGCCTGTAAATGTTGATTTGCCAGACTGACTGTCATTTATCTTCAATCTAAGTTTACTTTTCTCAACAAGTTGTCGTGTGAGTGCATGTTTGTTTGTTACTTTTGGAAAATAAATAAATAAATAAAAATGCTCCATCAAAGGTAGCCTTTGCCGTTTGCTTTACTGCTATGTATAGATCACAGAGAAGTTCTGAGACTGTTTGTAGCCTACATCTGAGCTACGCAGGTGCGCAGTGGGGGGCCGGGACTCATGTCTGCACATCTCTACAGAGGTGTGTGTGTGAATAAAAATGTGTTGTTTACTTCCATATCAGTAGCACTCCAGAGTGAATGGGTTGTATACAATGGCTCTGAGCGAGGTTGTAGACTTTGTCATGAAAAGTTAGTTCCTTGTGACAACATGTATACTAAATGCTAATTTTATTGTGCATCATTCATAAATTCATCCATCCTTCCATCCTTGCATCCATCCATGATGTATATTTCTGTTTTTGGTGTCTTATAATCCAGTGTGGGATAGGTTGTTTACAAAACGTGAAAATAAAATTAATTCATTTGTCCTTTTCTTTAATAAATGACCTCATCTCATATCATCTATGTGTCTGAATGGGCAGGACTCCAGAGATTATTATTATCATTCTTGCCCAAGTGTGTATCATGGGGCTCTGCAGTGAAAAACTGCTTATCGCCAGCTCCATCTCTTTTTGGAGTGTATCCTGAGGTGACTTGAAAGAGGCCCAGAGTGACATCAAAAAGTTGGAGGAGTCAGCCTGGAGTGTGGAACAGTGAGCTGACCATCCGGATGCTGGTGTCCTTGGAGCTCTCTCCAGGACCTCTGCTATCTCTGCACAACCAGCCTTTTGATGTGCAGACTTCAAGGTACAAAAAAAAATCCGAGCAAATTGGTCACCCTGGCTTTTTTCGTTACCTGTTTAACTCTTTTTGCATGCAAAAATTCAAGATAAAAGAAGTCAACAGATGTTCCCTTTTCCCCTTTGTGTTTTTATGCAAATTTCCCCCATGAAAACTTTGCATGCAGGAGTTTTTTTGAGATAACAATTGCCACCCCCTCTCAGGCATAAGAAAAGCTTAACATGTCAACCACGTCATGGATATTAAACAAGCCAATAGCTTGTAAAGCAACATACATGGACATAATTGAAGACAGTGCTGGCTGCAATAGTCCATCTTGACATACATCAAACTGATAAAATTTATTTCAGCCACTAAAACAATTCTGAATGAATTCATTTCAGCATCATCATATTGTCAGCCACATATCAGTGTTTTGATGAGACCGTCTCTACCTGGTGTTTGTAAACAGGAGTGCAAAGTGAAAATGAATAATAAATTAAGCAGGAATCATACTGTGATGTGAAGAAGAAGAAGAGGAATAAAAGAAAAATACAAGAGTACAAGGCAACAATGAATGTTTCAAAAACCTCTTCAGACTCCTAACTTTAATTGGATTTTAACTCCACAGAGTGCAGGTTGTAGATGTTTATTTTCATTCAATTGTCAAGCGCCACTGATGACAAGTTAACAGCCCTGCCAAGGAATGCAAATTGTGTTGGGTTTCTCATTTTGCTGCCAGGTGGAGTTCTCAATATGTCGTTCAAGCGGGGTTGCTTCCACTGCAGAGCCTAAATAATGTATAATTGAAATCTCTCTGAAATAGTTCCATTGTCAGCCATTGTCATTAAGTCCTGGCTTCAAAGGGTTCACTGCCCATCATCCTGACAAGCTACCAAATACCTGTTTTTAATACCTCTGGTACATGTACAAATGAAACATGCCATTTCTGTTTGAGAATGGCAGGATGAGAATAAATCTGGAAATATATTCAGCCATGCCTGAGATATTTGACCTATGCTGTCATAACAAGGAACAAACTATGCTGATTACCAGAGTAAATAGTAACATTTTTGTTTTTTTAAGGTATCACATGTGAGAGAATTACAGCATATAACCAAGTACAGCCCAAGGCGTAATTGTATAAAGGAACAGAATACTGTATCTATTTATTATGTAGAGGAAATGAACAATAAGCTGCAGAGATATACTGCGATGCTAAGCTTTGAAATTTGCCCATTTGATAAGAACCTGATATTTTACACGCACAAAACACAAAATATGATGCCATGCTTGCACTTTTGCAGTAGTTCTGACCCCTTGTATATATTCTGCCTGAAGTCCCAGTTATAAATGGCTCCCCAGATGACAGTATTGTGCATTAAAATCCCACTCGCTGTCATGTAAATCTCGCCTTACAAGAGAAGACACTGAAAATTCAGCAGCGAGGGCTGAGGACTGGGTGTAATTCTCTCAGAGGGGAGAGACGAGGGTTGCGTTCCAAGTCCTGACAGCTCCGAGTGTTCTCTTAATGTACACACTTGTGCTTGACCACCTGCTACACGCCGCTTCTAGAGGGACAGACTGATAAAACACGGACACATCTCAACAAACAAAGAAATACGTCAAGGTCTTCAGCGATTCAATAACGCTTGTGATGTGGAGCAGGTCATTTTTCATCAGTCACTTTGCCAGAGGGTGACGCTTTGTTAGTTGGCTGCTGCTGGCTGTTTTAGATGCACTATCAGTTGTAATCACTTTATTGTTTTTCTCTTAGGAGGAGAGAGACAGCCAGCGATGCACGTGTTGCATGTGGTGTGCATGCACACCATTTTCTGCGTGTGTGTGTGTGTGTGTGTGTGCATAATGTGTATGTGCTTTGAATTTTCTATGTGTCCACATCCTCTGCATATCTCAGTATGAGATGTGTGTGGATGCATGTACATACAACAATACGACCTTCATGATTTTTTTTTTTTTTTTTGGATCATGTTTCTGGGAATAAGACAGGATGTTCTGCTATAGACAATGATGAATGTCTTTACAGAGTGCACCTCAAAGGCTTTTTGGCTTTGTGGATATATCACATCACTGTATGCTCACCATTATGTGTGAGCTCATCTTTAAGCTGGTGCTGCAGCACACCTTCCAGGGTTCGGCTTGACAAAGACGGAGAGCTGATGAAGGATCAAATATTGTACACTAGATATGGCCAGCTAATAATACACAGTCCACAGGAGGATAGCCTGGTACTGCAGGCTGAAAAAGAACATGCATTGATGCCCAGTTGAAGAATGTCTGCATGCTGTAACCAGGGGGAAACAAGTAGCAGTCTTTTATATATTTGAATGAAAACTGTTTTTTCCCCATGCACACAATTGAAAAAGCTGCTGAAATGAAATTATAAAAAGACAAACTGGTAAAAAAAAAAAAATTAAAATTTTGAATGTGCCTGCTGCTTGGTGCGTATTGTGTTCTAGGTGGTTGCTAGGGTGTTGCTAGGCAGTTGCTGTGGTGTTCTGTATGGTTGCTTGGGTGTTGCTAGGTGGATTCCATGGTGTTCTTGATGGTAGCTGGGGTGTTGCTATGGTGCTCTGGGAGGTTGCTAGGGTGCTGCACAGGGTACCTGCCTGCTTGTGTGGCAATTAGTTCTGGTTTCTAATGAGTCTCTAATGTCCCTGCTAATATGACCAGCAGATAACAGTCATGTCCAGGCATGTCCATGTACACACAGATTTACAGTTTTTAAGTCAAAAATGGTCACAAAAATGGTTAAACCCTCTCTTTTTACTTTGTTACTTTGTTATACTTTGACGTAGAAACATGGTTAAAACCTTAAATAGATCACAAGACTTTAGACATGATTAGGTGAAATCAGTATTTTGATACATAGAACGATTTTTATGAAATCGCAGTTTAAACACTCCCACCATCTCTGTTTTTGACAAGAACTCCTCGGCTCAATTTAACATGGCAGTCTAGAAGAGTTTGGTCAGCACTCTCTGCATACCTCAACGTGCAAAGAAAACCGTAAGTCATGTCAGAATGACATGACTTACGGTTTTCTTTGCCAGTCATGTCAGTCAGTCATGTCAGAACGACATGACTTACTCACACTGGGTGGAAGAGATACATTTCTCTACATTTTGATATATAAATTGTCCATGAAGGTTGGAAACGTGGAAATTACAAGAGGTTGAAGGATATTTTGGGGGGAAATTTTCAGGGATGGCTGAGCTTGAGTGTGGGTCATCTGACAAACTCTAACTCTTAACATTCCACACAATACACACCCATTATAAAATCTGAAATATCTAAGAAAGAAAAAAAAAAGAAAAAGAAAAAGAAGCATAAAACCCTAACTGCAATTTCGTAAAAACTAAATATGAAAATATCAATTTAACCCAATAAGTCAATAGTGTCAATAAATAAGAAACAGAGGATTATTTTGAATAATGTTATGTTCCTGCATTGCACAGCAGGAATATAAAAACAGACTGATGTGAGCAAAGAAACAAATGCAAAGAAAGAACAGTAACAGTAAAGAAAAAAAGAGAACTAGTTTGGTGAATTTATGGTAACGATGCGCAAAGTGAGGCAGCGCGATGTCCATTCACTTGGATACTACTTGGTGGTGCCTGCAGCTCCCTGTAAGCAGCCCCAGCATTTGTGGTCACCCTCACTCACAGTTGTTGCCAGAACTGCCAGTTTTGCCATAGATAACCTGGCCACTATTGGCCTATGTAGAAGCTGCCATAATGAGGCAACCTGGTGAGTAAACAGCAGAATATTGATTGTGTTTTGTGTGTGAATGCCTCAGTCATCATATGGCCTGTATAAGAAAACTGTAACAGTCACAATCAATGGCATGTCCATCAAATGCAAACATGTGCCTGTGGTGCGTGTGTGGGTGTCAGTCTATCTGTGTGCACATGCATGTGTGTCAAGCCTCTTTGGTTGTAATTGCCTGTGTTACAGGGGACATCAATGCCCATGTCACTGTGGGGGAGCGGACTCAGCCATTACAGCATCATGTAGCCTTGTCTAATTGTTTCAGAGCATTTTTTTTCTACCATTCAATGCATTTGAATAGAGGAGAGCAGAAAGAGATGAGAAGAAGAGACTGAGGATGCTGTGTTGTATCTGTGCAAGAGATTCAGAATTCAAGGTGGGAGCAGCGAGCAAGAATAAAAGCCATCACAAAGGACTGATGTATGGTGAAACTGAGAGGGAGAGAGAGGGAGGGAGAGACAGACATTCATAAAAGCAGATAAATAACAGGGTGCAGTGCTAACAAAGACGCTAATACAATCACACATGTGAAGGTCAGTATTCACACTCGCGCTTCAGATTTTAATGAGAGACAGATGTGTGTGGCACCGCCATAGATAGTCCCTCTAGTGTGATCACAGACCATCTCTGAGATATCACACAAAAGAAAGGAGGAACAGGAGAAAGGAGGGGAGGGGAAAATGTCTTTTTTTCTTGCTGTAAGAGTGTAGGTGGGCGGCCACAGTTAAAGACAACCATCAACGAGAGAACTCAGCCAACCAATCAGTTCTCCCTTTGCTCTGCTCTCCCCTCTCCATTTCTCCCTTTTTTGAATCCCTCTTTTCTCGCCTCTCGTTTTCATCTCTGATTAGTTGAGTCCTGTCCACACCTGCCATATTTCTCTGACAAGTCATCATTAAGTGCAGAGACAAATTTGCTTTAAATTGATTACTGAGAGCTCTCTAAGAGTGTTTGTGCAATGCTGTCAAGCTTTTTAATTAAGATGGCTAAACAAACATGTTTCCCTGCAGAACAGAACAATACAGGTCCATTCAGAGTGTCTAACTGTGAACCGTTGATAATGGATGTAGTCTGTTGCAGGCAAACATTCACATTGGCCAGACAAGACGTGAACTGGGAGACATCAAAGACAAACAAGCATAATAAAATGTATGGCTTTGGTCTATGTGAGGCATACATAATGGGTAGAGTACACAACCAATCTGAGCCAAGTACAGTAAGTGTAGTATAATAAGCAGCTTTAGTAATACAGTTTTGCATTTTTAATAATGCACTGATGCATGCATGACGGCCATTCAACAGAGATGAATGTCAAAATACCAAACTTATCCAAATCTGCATGAATATACTAAATATTAATGAATTTGGAGCAAAGCTATGTGTTTTGTAAAAGTTTGGGTTAAGGTCATTTTTAATAATATTCTCACAAGCTGCATAAAAGCATTTCCATAGTTTTCACAGAATGTTTAATATGCCCTTTCCAAGTCCAACTCTTGCAAAGTACACAATTAAATTTGGGCTATAGCTAATATAAACCTTCAGTAACCACAAGATTGTTGCTTAACTTGATGGCATCAATTAGCTTGGCATAGCTTAACTTGAACTGATGAGGTGATTTTAAAAGATTCATTTGTGATTTTAAAGTATTTATACCTCCTTATTTACAATAGTGATTAAGCTGTAGTTAACTATTATTACCATGCATTTACCTGATTATAAAACACCTTATCCTAAGCGTGACTGTAAAAGGAAGGGTTGAAAATCAGTGTCAGTCTATTAGACTAACACCCAGATGTTGTGTATTTACTTCCTAATTAGTGCTATATTAAAAATTCAAAAAGCTGGCTCAAAACAACATTCTGCGTACGTCTTAGATATACAAATAATGATGAAATTTTCAATATGCCACTTATACAGAGCTCTCATTCACTCCCATTTGAGGGTAGTATTCAATGAGTGTTTTTTCACTTCTGGAGTTGAAGATAATATGAATGCGCCATCCAATATTCTTGTTTCATTTTCAACTGCAATCAGCTCCTTAGGCTTTAAATAATGTGAGGAGAGAAGCATGAAAAATTCAATTAACTTTTTAGTAATTGCCATACTCCCTGTAACATTTCACTCCTGAAAGCAAACATAAGGAAACTGTCTTAAAACAGTCACACTTAAGCCAGTTGCAGGAGTAGATGACGTATAAATAGATAATACACATATTAAATAGTATTTAAATCTTTATTACAGTTTATCATTAGCATGCAGTGCACTCAGCAAGCTTTCATGAATTCTTCATTCACTAGGAAATGTAATGAAGTCTTTCTTGTAATTTGGCCCATCAATAATTAGGGGACCTCGCTGACTGGCTCTTTGGGTCTGTGGAAATGGTGGCTATGAGAAATCCTATACCATTAATATTGCATTGAACTCTTTCAGGCTTATTAGCAGGGCCAAGTCCTTAATGAGCCAATAGTCCTCAGTATTGTCAATATTTTATCCGTTATGTACCGCTGTCGATTAAGAGGGACTTCAACCGTTTAGGTTAATGACCCCAAACATGAAGGTCAAGAAGGAAGTGAAAGAGAGTTTTTTTTTCTGATAAAAGAACTACTGAATAAATCACAAATGACAAATGTTTAGACTATTTTGTGAAGGTGTTTCAGAGCTTTCAGGTTCTACCTCACTTTTTTTCAGGATGCAGTCTTTGTAACCGGGAAGATGTAAGGACAAAAATGTCATCCTTTGATGTGCTACCATACAGTTTTTTAAATAGAAACCTACTCAAGTATAAATTTAAAGCAGCTTAATTTCTCCTTAACTCTACTGAAATGAGGTCGAGATCCATATGGGCATCTGTTCTCCACTGTGCAGAGAAGAACTGTTTCATTTTCCAGCAGCATTCTAATCAAGACTCTCTCCGTAATTACTGACTGTGAGGAGAGTCCAGGTACTGTGAACACCGAGTCAGGGGCATTCATACTTCTCTTTAATGGCACTGCTTGTTTATAAGCCTGAGTCCACCTACACACACCACTAATGGGCTGCACAGAGCCCAGTCATGAATATGCATTCTCACCTTGGCTGATAGTTTCAAAAACTAGACCACAGAACAAAAAGAACAACAAATACTGTCTCTCTGTAATTGGCTGTCTGCAAAGGTAATATGCAAATTCTGAGCCTTTTTAAACACAGTTTGCACTCAATGGAGAGTTGGTTTTTTTGATATATGGGAGTATAAGCCTTGGTCAGACAGCAACCATTAGCATTGGGCTGGTGGACTTACAACACTACAGTCAGATTTGTTGTTGTAAATTCACAAAAACAAAAGTTTTGTTCCTGTACCAATGCTCAACATGGTGATGCTTTTTTTCCTGTATCATGTCACAGCTGAAATATATTACTGCTGTATGGAATTAAACCTGCTGTCCTTAAAGTTCTTAAGTCACATTAAAGTGTGTGGTATCAAAAACAGGATGCTGAGCGACACAGCGAGCAACCATCAATTTGAATGACCATGAATGGCATCACCATTCCCAGAATGCAACTTTTTTTCCATGGTAAGCCGAGCCTCTGTCAACACACAATGATGGAAAACAATAAAGACGTTATCATCTACACAATAACTTGACAGCTGCTGAGCTGTCATTATACAATCAGGAGGTAATTTCCATGCCTAACTTGAAAACACATTATTATGATTAAAAACAACAGTGAAATGTCAATCAATGGAATGCCATTATTGCCTCATATCCCGTCTCTGGAGATTCCCACATGCTCTCGTTTCATCTTTCTGTTCATTTTCTGAGTCTATTACTCTGTCACAGCAGGGGGACTTTTCATTGCATGCAATTCCAAAAACCTGTGCAAACTGTCTTCTTATTGTTATATTCTTTGAATTTCTAAAGATGGAAATGATTAAATAGTGAGTATGAGTTTAAGTACAGTAGAGCAGACAATTACTATCACAGACATCACCCATAATAGATAGTTTTGATGTTTGCAAGGGCAGACAAAAAGGAATTCAAAGGATGGGTCTACCATGTTTATCCTCAGGGTGTACAGTGCCATGTCTGCTCTGGTGTCAGATTAAATGATAGAATAATAATAATTCATGAAGTGAAATCTTCCTTTTCCTCATCCTCTCTATAGAGAAGCCCAGCCCTGCAGCCCTACAGGTGGTAGGGAATGTGTCTTGCTCAACGACACTTCAACAGGAGTAGTGTGTGCTGTCACAGCAGGTTTAAAGGACAATTCCAGCATGACTGGGCATTACTCTCATTTCCTGCATTCCTTTTTACATCAAAGTAGATATTTTCCCAGCTATGAGATATTTGCAACTGTGTAAAATCAAGCTTTCCTTTCCATGTCATTTTACAGACTATAACTGATGGAAGTGTCTTAGTTTCAATGGGTTGTGATTGCTAAAGGTGTGTCCTAAGTTAGCTGCAGCTCTTGGTTGAAAGTTTTATTTTGGGGAGGAAGAATCGGGTATCAGACACAATCAAATCAGATACATCCAGAACCAGAGACTAGAGATTTAGCTGGTGTTTTTTGCAAGCAGAATGCAGATGCAGAACGGCCTCTTCTGCCACATTTAGGCTGTCCTGCTGTTCATGAATGAGCAGATTAATATGAAACAGTGAAGGCGATGTCTTTAAATATAAAGTTTACAGCTTGATTTTAGCACCTTGATCCAACTTTCCAAATGCAACTGTCAGCTTCTCATCGACAGCAATGGATCAGCTTCATCCATCAACTGAATTAGAAGTTGCCAGAGTTGTTTTCTATGCTGTTTGCAACGGAACAGAAGTGACTTAGTCTGAGATGTACTGTAAAACTAATTTGAAAATATCACACGCTGTCCTTCAACCACCCTGCTGTCCAAAAATCTGGATAGGAGGAGAAAATAGGGAGAAGGGTTTAACAGAGTGAAGTTTTATTTCCAGCCCAAGGAATCCAAATTCAAATGTCTCAGTGAGCTGAGAGAAAAGCCAAGACACACTGTGTGCGCAGAAACATTGCTGACTGCTCGTGCTTTACCGTGTGACAGTATGGAAGACCTTGACTCAGAGCGGTTAAGGCTGCCCAGGGTGCATTCCTTATCTGCATTTTCGTGGCTCTGCATTTCTACTGCTCTTGCACATAAAAGTATAGGAGTTGGCTAATTAGACTCCTTGGGTCAAAGGTCGCGGAGCTGGAGGAGAGAAGGATCCTCCGGGGAAGGACACATCCAGATGTGGCATTCTATTGCTTCGCAGCGCCCCTGGTCTCATTTTATTTTCCATCAGACCCATGTGGAGAAGAGCATGTGGGCAGCTGTCTGTTACACTGGGAAGACTCTGGTTAATAAAAAACATGTTTATGCATACATGACTGATGTATTTTGAGAATTTTCATATTCTTACTGTACCCACCAAAAGGAAAACCGTCTGATTTACAGCTGATAAGAAGGCCCTTCTGGTCTACATCTCTCCCTCTCAAGTTAATTCAGGCTATTGTGTATGATGAAATGGGAAACCCGCCCCATTTTACAGATGGTTGTATACCCAAAAAACACACCATCAATTACCAAGCTCTGTCACTTTGATTCATAAGGGTTCCACGAGCAATATCCCCACACATGGGTAGCCTCTTCATCATCTTCAATTACGGAGACGGGACATCTGTATCGCAAAGCACATGCTGAGCGCCCCTGCTTTAAAAACACAGTGGCAGATAGAAGGGTATTTTGGATATATGCAAACAAATATTGGTACATATGGTGTGTGTATTTGTGTGTGCATGTGCGTTGGTGTGTGTGTCCTTTGCAAAATATAGCATTGCTGACACCAGAACCACCATGCAGAGTGGGGTAAAAAATGATGATTTGAACAGTTTGAGCCTTACAGCGGCGGCACAGCAGGCAAGAGCTGAGGAAAGCGTAAAGGTACGCTATGCAAAATTTGGGTGGGACGGTTGAAGTGAGGCCCATTTCAACTCAAAAACATAGAATAAGCACACAATTTATCAGTGAGGCGGGCAGCCGATGAGAACCGTGTAAATGCAGATCATAAAATTTTGTGTTTATTTCACGATTTTTGGCAGCTGAGTCGAAACGGCCCTTACTTTCATCAACCCTCTGCAATTTCACATAATGCACCTTTAAGAAGAGTCATCACCCACAGCTCCGGATGAAATATTCACATCGTAGGAACTGTATTATCCAATTTACATCTACAGCAGATATAAAGTTTGCAAATATGAATGTAACTGTTCTTGCAATTGATGCATAATTGTCCTTAATTGCTTGTTTGTAGCAGAAGTGCGCTGGTCTTTGCTACAGTGTGTCACAGCTCGTCCCAGTGGGGTGATACTCCCCTCTTGTCTCAGCCTTCCCTCTCTCGTCTGTCCTCTGTCTTCCTTCCTGTTGCCCATGTTTATGTACTGAGGCAGAAAGCAGCGGTCTCATCACCGTCATTTGGATGAGAGATGGAGTCATCATCAGCCG
>OMLF01019381.1:0-13468 GCA_900302615.1 Holocentrus rufus
ACAGAGCGGCCCCAAAGTGCAGTGAAAGGGTTCATTGTCTCCAGGACCCAACAAAGAGGCCCGCACTAATTGGGACGTCCCAGTAATGATCAACACATCGTTTCATAACTGCAACCCCCCCCACTCTCTGTCTCACACACACACACACTCACTTTCTCACCATCATCAGCCTCTAAGTGTGTTTACCTGCTATCTGACTGCACTCACCTCTTCTTGGCGTCGCGGGACGGCAGTGTGGTGATATAACGGAATACCGAGCAATTTGGCAAACGAAGAAAACGGAGCGATGGAGGATTTTGGCACCGTGGAGCCGATATCCAGCCACACACACATTTAGACTGGAGCGGAAACCAACCCAGCTTCTCTCTGAGGCTTTTTGAAAACAAGGCAGCAGTCAACGTGTCGTCCCCCCCTGAATGAGGGTAATTTTGAAGATGCAGGAATGCAAAAATTTTGCCAAAATCTGATCAGTGCTGGACCAAAAAATTCTGCATGTATACTTTTCCTCCACATTTGTCTGCCTTCTGAACATATAGACCTGTTACTGCTGCCATCCTCCAATATCCATTGATGTTTCATTACTTGGTTAACACAAGGTCAGGTGTGTAGAGACTGTCAAAAGCACTGCGGTTTTATATCAGCCAAGAGGGTATTCTCCTCTCACGTTTTCAATCAATATTATATTGAGTGTGTGTGTGTTTGTGTGTGTGTGTGTGTTCCAGGTTGCAGCAGTTGGACCGCCACTGTCAGACCAGCGCCCAGCAGGTGTGTCAGCTCCTGGCTAAACAAAACCAGCTGATGCAGGAGAGACACACACTCACCGAGGAGATGCAGAACCTCCGCATAGAGGTATACACACACACACACACACACAAACACACATTTGCCCCAAAGACATAGTTTACTTGCAGAGGTCTGTGCACACACACACACATTCACCGGCTCAGGCTTGTATTCACTACTCTTTTATTAGATGAATATGAGGCGGTATGTTTTTTTTTTTCCTCCAGAATGTTATTAGCATCGCCATTTTATTAGAATAAAATTATCCTGGGATCAGCGAGCAGACATTCCTCCCTTTATGACTTCTGCTGTTTTCTGGCCTCGGTGAGGTTTTGGATGTGCAGCAAAGCCTCCTTCATAAGTGTCGAGATGTTTTCATCCTGTTCTAGTCCAGTATCCCAGAGAGGAGGATGTCATCCATTAAGATACTGGTTATATTCAGCGTGTGTGTGTGTGTGTGTGTGTCTTTCTAGCTTCCCAGCACAAGACGAGTTGACACCCTGTCCACATGAGACTCATCTTTCTTCTCCTCCTCCTCCTCATCTTCGTCATTATTTTAGTCACCACGACTCTTTTGCTTTTGGAAACGGATGTAATGGATGAAATATCGTCAACCAGATCAGAACAAAATGTTATTTGTCTTTCGTTTGTATATTTGTATTTTTTTTTTTGTTATTCCCAGTGTGATCTGCAGCAGTACTGCATGTACAGATTATGTTGTTGAAATGTGTGTTAATGTTTACCGTATGTGGCTTAAAATTTAAATTATTAAAAAATGATTTTACATATTTTGTATCAGCAGTACTGAAGATCAGTTTACAATTTGAGAATTTGTAGATTTGGGAACTGATAGTTATTGCTGTCTAACACAATCTTTTTCACAAGGCTTGATTAGTTACATGCACCATGTTGTGTTCAGTATGTTTTCTTATTTTATTTTTTTACAATGGACTTAAACAAGCTCTTAAGCTGGAACATAAAGTATAAATGATCAATTTAATAAAAAATTTTCAGATGTCAGTTTTTACATTTTTACAGATTTTTAACACCAATTTTAATTAAGTGTGTTTTGACAGAAAAAAAGCTTTAACTTTCAAGTATATTTCCAAGAGAAGTCGGACGTGCGCAGACTGCAGAATGGAATCGCTGTACTTCAGTTTTTAATGGACTGTGTTCAAAGTTGCAGGTAAAAATAGATATCATCAACCATTACTGTCAATTTTTCCGCCCGCGGCCAAAGAAAGAAGCCCACACACCATAATAGCAGATTGACATAGTGCTTTATTGAAGCCGTCTGTAAGAAGGAAAATAATGTGCATCCCTATCATATACATTTTATGTGTAAAAATACTAAGGATGTACAGTGTAAAAAACAGCTTCATGTTGATGGTAATTTGTTGTTTTCACATCCTCGTGGGTCCCACTGGCCAGTAGCACTGGATCTTGATACTGTAGCATGAGGGACAGATAAAGGCTGCTGTCTTTAGCTGTTTGATCTCCTTTTCTGTGAATCCTTCTGGATCCACTGGGCTTCCCAATATTATCTTGGTGTTAAAATCACCTGTGCTCCATTGACTTATAATAGAACAAAGCTGATTTCAGTGTTTTGATGCTTTTAGGAAACATGACCCACTCTGCTAACAGCTGGCAACTGTCAAGAAATGTCACACGAAACTGTAAAGCTAGATGGAAATGGACTTGAAATTAAAAGTCAGTTACACTTTGTAATATTTTTTCTCTTTGCCTTTTTTGTTTGCTGTGTATAAATAAATGCATTTCATGCTTCTTCATGTTAATAATGATAATACACTAGTACCAGAGAGAGAAGGGGAGAAGGGATTCTGTCTTAGACATAGGTCAAATACTATCAGAAGTCCTTCCAAATACTCGAGCAGTTTACTTAATGTCTGCATTAAATGCCAGGCGGAACGTGGTTTGTAATTTTTGGCTGATGCTGTTGGTTCTTTAACAGTGGTCAAGATCCATTAAGAGCAGCTGAAGTCTTTGAAAGGGTTCTACGTGGTATTAAAATACTATTGGAGTCAGATCTGTTCTGTATTAGATGTACAGTACAAACAGTAGCAGCTTAAGTGTGAACACTGTCAGTGCAGTGTCAAACATCTCACATACTGTGGATTCACACCAGTCGGCACTAGTATGGAATAAAGCTGTAAGGACGAGGCTGACACCATATTTCAATATCCACTCTGAGTACCTCTGATGAACCGAGACCAAGCTGAAGTACTGATGGATGCCCGCGACTAATTCAGAACCGTTACGACCCTGCAGTTATAAAGGGCGTAACCCACACTGACACCGGTGAAGAGGATTACTGAGCTCCACCTGCTCCACTTAGTGGGAGGAAAACGACCACGTGTGACCTCTGACATCTACAGTCAGCCACAGACAGAAAAGGAAAATTCTTATGCAAACAGCAGAACTTCCTTAGAGGTGGCTAAGCATTAAGACTATTCAACCGTTTCCGGCTTTGTTTCTCTGTTGCTGCCAGTATGCGCACTTGGATCTGCGGGGAGGGGGACTGAACAGGAGGGAGAGATCGAGGGCTCACGAGAGGAAAAATATTAAAGCGGGAGAGGAGGAGTCATTGACATCAGTGGAGTCAGAGGAGTGGAGGTGCAATGATTCCTCAGTGGGTTTTCATGGTGCATAAAGACTGACCAATTTACTGCAAATCCCCACTGTTCATGATTCATGTCCCACTCTCAGACTGCAGTGACAGCACTGGCTCCTCTGCTTCTGCCCCAGTTAGGACATCTCCGGCATGTGGGACACAATCACCCAGGTCCTGCCAACTCGAGACATCAGAGCAACATCAAAAGGTACCACTTGCATGGGGGGGAGATGTGCTTTCAAATTCACATTTTCTTAAAAAAAAAAAAAAAAAAGAAAAAAGAAGAAAAAAAAGCTAAAATCTTACTTTAAAGCAGGGCTGAATCAAATTCCTCTGAATCATATAAAAAAGTGATGGATGTGAAAGTGGTGTGGCCAAAGCTACAAAGCGGTATTTTATGAACTCTGGTTTCTAATGATTTTGGCGTTAAGCGCAGACATACAGCTAGAACTCCTCAGTTGCTCACAGACCTGGGTCAAATCAGAGCTGAAATCCTTCCAAATACTTGGAGCGTTTACTTGAGCCTGTCGGGAATGCCAGCTGGGTAGGATTTGTACTCATTTTGAACTATTCGACTGCTTCAGCTGTGCCAGACAGGCTCAATCGATCACAGAGAAGTATTTTTCATAAGAGTTCTAAGTGCTACTTTGACTCAGGACTGATCGTACGGACAGAGGAGAACTACAGCATGCAGGCCAGCGCCATCCTTTTATACTCTCTGCCACAAAGCGTCTTTGCTAGCGTTTGCTTATAGGAATTTAATGGATGTGCAAGAGTAAAGCATAAGCAGCTGAAATACAGCTAATGTGTGGTTTAAGAGATATCTAAAAAGGAAGGAGGAGGCATGTATTTTCAGAACGAACTCTTTAAAGACCTTAATCGCAGTATGAAACACTATACCCCCTGACTGCTAGACTCCAAAACAAAACAAAGCGACAACCAAATAAATTAAATAAAAAAAGAAATTCAAGTTATCCATCAAGAATGATAATAATAAAAACATTCAAATAAATATACTGGAATACAATTTCCTATGCCTAATAAGACCAAATCCCCTAGTACTGTCTTTTTTTTATCACTGTCATCCAGATAGTTTTATCTCCCTCAATGAAAAACGCTTACGAACACAAATGATGTTTGTTTGGATGCAGACCTTAGTCAAAGGAGATGCCAAATCTTTAATAAAAAATAGTCCTAAAAACTGGATCAATTTCTCCACTCTGAAGTGCTGGATGTACAAGTTTTTGACTTATTTTTGAGCTCTTCCACTGCCAAATGATAAGGCTTTCCAGGCTTTTGAAGACAAAGAAATTGTGGGGATTTGAAATCCTACTTGAGTGAGGTCTGACTGGAAGACATGATGACTGAAAAACCACAGAGTCCAGACCAGAGAGACAACAGCACACATCAAAGACAGAGAGACGGCCCAGGGGTGGTGCGGTGCTCATGCTGCCACCAGGAAAACTGCCTCCTGCATCTCCTCCGCTGTGTACGACTCATCAGCCCTACTCTCTACATGGAGAAATGACAATTTTAACACAAAACACTGCTCTCTCTCTCTCTCTCTCTCTCTCTCTCTCTCTCTCCTAAAACTAAAATATTTAAGTGCATACGTTGAGCTGACGATGTTGCAGTCGCTCGGTCAATAATTCTTTCATCCAGGGCTAAAACTCAAAAGCAGATGAACACTTCATGTTTCATCGCGCTGAACTTTGACTCTACGTAATCAAACTGATCTGACTGCCGCTCCTCCTGACCTCCCTCTCCACCGCTGCTCTCTCTGCCCAGTTCACTGCAGTTTTCAAACTGGTGGGATGGGCAGAGCACACTCAAACTGGGGCTACCTTCACACTTAAAAAAAAACAAAAAAACACTGAGGCTATCACACTGCCTTCAAAGCTCATCGATATAAGACAAAGTGTGTTCAGGTGCCCGACATTACAGTTTAACTCTTGTACCTCTCTGTCAACTTTCTCTATCACCCTGTCACACTTACAGCACAGCACCAACAGTACGTAGTCGTTTCCCGTCCTTAACGCTGTGCATGCAGACTTCTGTAGAGTACTTGCTTTCCTTACGCTCAACTTTCACCTCCTCTTTCGTTCTGAATAACGCTTTCTAAAACGTACACCTTTGATTAGCGTGTATCTTCAAAGTGAGGAAAAACCCCTGTGTGATCATTTGGATGTTGAATGAAAAGATTTTCTAATTTTGTATAAGGAAATGCTTCAGTTGGTATCTAAACTGTGCAAATTGAAGAGCTGGAGACGGAGAAGAAAAGGTGACTTAAAACAAAAAAAGAAAGAAAAAAAAACATTTTGGGTCCCCTATTCCCACCCCAAATGCCAACAATATATTTTCCCCCCCAGAAATTTGCAGCAGAAGCTGTGGTGATGGCCTTAATTCAAAACTTATCCTCCACTGTCCCTTTAATGTGTGCTGCCACCTCGTTGCTGTCACATTTTGGTCACTGAACAACATAAAAACAAAACAAACATCATAATAATAAACAATGGAGCAGGAAGGCAATTTGCTTTCCCTCCTACATTCTTCGGCCATTTTTTTTTTCTCGAGGTGCCTTTTTCTCTCAGCCCTAAGACTGCTCAGAAATAACAATATTTTTTTTTTTTTATAGAATAATGTAACGATACAAAAAGTTAAATATAAAACCAATGAGTAGAACAATAAATAGAACATATATATTATAGCCATTGCTGTGATTGGTGTAAACCCATAACAGTTGATGCATACCTCCACAAAGACCATAACGTCTTTTCAAAATTCGTCTTTCACAAACAGCTCACAGGAAACAGCAGGTCAGCTCGTGCTGAACTGTCACCCTTAATCATCACTAAGTCATAGGTTATCACATTATAATATGCCATATCATATCATATTCCTGGAGCTTTCACCTGTACCCTCCCATGCCAGCCAATGCCCGCTCCCTCACCTCGACTTTCTGTTTCTCTCTGGCAAATGTGGTGAATCTCTTCCTACTGCATTCTACCTGCTCGGCACAATGACAGAAAAGTACAGGCATGTGGTTCCCAAGCCATGATAATGATATGCCACGGTAAAGCTTTCCATCATGTACACAAAGTACCATTTTTTTTTTCCCTTTTGGGACAGTAGAGATTTGAACTGAGAGGGATTTGCATTGGAGAAAATTCAAAAACCCCAAGACATAACATTCAAACTAACCGGCTTCCTCTCGTTTTCACCTCTAGTCTGACCGATAAATGGCCATTGAGCGTGCACTGCATCGTGGGAAATGTAGTAAAGCTCATCGTTCAGGAGCTTCTAGCCCACAGAACTGCTGTGCTTTGAGGCGTCTTCTTAAACACAAGCCCATAGTACAGCACGCGCACGCACATACACACACACACACACTCACACACACAGAAACGAGCGTGACATCCCAGTATTGTCTTAAGCTAAAGAGTTGATGTATAATAGCTGTACATTAGAAGTAGCAGTGCTCATACTGCAGCTGTACAAGCACAAACATTGATAGAGGTGGTTGATGTTTTGCTGGCGCCTGTATTATGACCTGCAGAATAAAGCTAGAAGAGTAGCACCTGGTTTTAGTAGCAGTAGTAGTAATAGTACTAGGAGTAGTAGTACCTGTAGTAGTTGTAGTAGTAGTAATAGTTGAAGTAGCAGCAACAATAATAATGAATTGCACTGAGCAAACCTGAGTCAAATCCTGCTCGAGCCCGTCTGCAATAGGAGGAGAGGAGTGGGATTATGCCAGGCAGCTTCAATCAATCCCACATTTGTTTTCTTTGAGGATTTTAAATAGTAATCGGATCCATGTGTATACTAAGTATATGTGTGTCTGTTTGTTAGAGCCTGAGAGACAACCGGTAATGGCAGTTTGGATTTAACATGACTTAAAACTCTGTATCTCCTTCATACAGATTAGAAGCCACACACCATCTCCTTAGAAAAGCATCAGCTATTAACTAATTTGATAACTAGACAACTCAACTGTGTGTCTGATTTGTTTTTAGACTTGGGTTTGAGAGGACCGGCACATGTCAAAGCACAGCAGGTCACTGGTGAAGCTCCCTTCATTAAAGGGACATTACAACTGATCACAGTTCAGATGACCTATGTTTGCAGTGCAGATTAAGGAGTAAATTTGCCTGGGGGGGAGGTGGGGGCGTTGGGGTTGTACCTTTGGGAAAGCGTTTCTCCAAAAAGGGAAATCACAAAAATTCAAGAACCCAAAATGCCAGAGGGTACTGAAGGAGTGAAGAGGTGAAAAAGAGAGGAGGAGGAGGAGGAGAGGAAGAGGAGAAGAAGGGCACGATCCTTTCAGTCAGGCTGGGTAGGTCCAAAGCTGTGGGCCCTGCTGTCCCACAATGATGACCTCAGAGACCAGCTGTGATGATGTCACTGCGGTGGGCAGTTCATTCCCGCCCGCTGGCAGAGTAGGAGAACTGTGGGAAATGAGGTCGTCTCTCGTTGTCCAGACAGTCCATCCCATCCTCGTCAACTGGGGAGCAGACAGGAGGAGGAGTCACAGTTAAAGACAGTATTCAGTTTCAGAGGGGAGGGACGCCACTTTACTGTTGTACAGGACGAGGCTGGGGACAATAGTTCAAGTCAAAGTTCTTATTCTTTGAAAAGAGGCCTCAGACACCCTGTCGTCATCTGTCTCTGATTTGTTAGTATTTTTGAGACAGCTGGATCATAAAATCGATTGTTTACAAGAGAAATTGATGCAGTTTTCCCAAAGTCTTCAAATTAAAAGTGGTTGTGATAAAACGTCATACAATTACAATGTCACAAACAGGGTATATCAAGTAATTTTGCATGTGTATATACTTGTAAAGCAGGTATTTTTGAGCCTCATTAGCAAGATGGAATGACCGTAACCTAAATTGTATCGGGCAAATCACGCCAAAGGTGACACAGCTGTGATGTACGTAATGAACACAGCACTGTTTGTAGAATTTGAGTTCAGTGGAATTCAGTGGATCCAGTCTCATTTAAGAGAGAAACGTGCAGATAAAAACAGTTTTAAATGCATCTTGAATCTCATATTAAGACAGGAATGATTATGTGAAAATACCATTGATTTTCCCTGTAGAGAAAATGCATTTGACCCACAAATCCATATTTGGGAAACAGTTTGCGCTCCATGTTGCATGTAACTTGGGATCGGAAATATATTACCTTTCTCAAATACTGCCTCATTTACAAATTGTTCTTTAGCATAAAAACGTAATAAAATAATATTTTAAAGCACAGACACATTACAAAGCACTAGTTTGTGGTGCATGATAGTACTGTAGATATAAACAGAACGTGAATCAATTAAGTAGTGTGTGTTTGATGTGCCAATCTCTCTAACTAACTGATGTGCGACCTACGAAACAAGTGGAACCTCACATTAATGCCGAGAAAACACATCGGTGCTCCTCATGCATAATTCAGTGCCAAACATTTTAAAACCCATATCTTTATTTCAAAAGCCTGTGAAGAGCTACATGTGGCCTGGGGACTATTACAGAGACACTTGGATAAACACACAACAGCAGTTTGAGTGTTTGTTCCCTCAGTTAAGACAAGTGACAATGTCTCACCTCAAGAAAAAGAGCAAGCACACGTGCACACACGTGCAGACACGTGCAGACACACACACTTTTAGGTGCACACACATGGTTATGAGGGTTACTTTCAAAATGTAATTTCTTGCTTATTACCTGTTGAAATCCATAATTAGTAACATGATTCATTTGAACACACCAAATTAATATAATTTCATTACTTTCAGATTTATCAATAAAATCCATAAATGTGCAACGATTTATTCCAACCTGCAGTGTTATTATTACCATCCTCTACAATTACTATCAGAAATTATTTCAAGTTTAGCCAAAATGTACCCAATGGCTGTCAGTCGAATTGTTTTAATGTGATCTATAAAACACCATTTGGTACTGAAAGCAGACTAAGAAAAATGCAGTGAATTATTTGTAAATGGTTTTTGTAGCAGGGCTAGAGCTTTGTTTTTACTCACAGTTTACCCTGTTTACCCTGCACAGACAAACACACACACAATTAAAATTTGACATGTCACCTTCACCTTTACATGGCGACAAATACTCTCAGACGAGAAAAGAATAAGAAAAGAGTAGACAAGGACAGAGTGAGAGAGAGAGAGAGGGAGAGTTGAGACTCACATTTCTCTGGTGGAGTTATTGTGATGGTCTGGGCTGTGAACTCTTCATCAAAGTATCTGGTGTCTGTCTCCGATGCCACCTGAGGCTTGAAAGGAGGGAGCAGCTGAGGCAGAGAGGCGAGGAGGACATAGAGGGGGAAAGTTTAAGTTAAAACTGTGCCTCTTTGTCTGTTTACGCCAAAACTGGCAACCACAGAGCAACGAAACAAAACAGAGACCACAGAACCATGCAGAGACAAAGGATGTGTGCAGCCATGAGGAAACATAAAAGAATATAGTATTGAGAAGAGGAGAGGAGAAGAAAGGAGAGGAGAGGAGCTGTGAGGAAAGAGAGGTGGTAGATTGATCCAGAAAGGAGGGAAGAGACCAAATGTAAAGGAAGAGACGCAGCACCTGTGTAACATAATGTATGTGTTGCCACACGGCACCTGGCTCACACTTAGAGGTGTCAGTAGAGCACATGCATGCGCATGCACACACACACACACACACACACACACACACACACACACACGTACACAAAGAGAGAGACCTTGAAAACATAAGGTCACACTTCTCCACAATGCCCTGCAGTTTCTTCTGTTGTCAACTGTGTGTGTGTGTGTGTGTGCACATAATGTGTAATGTGCTAATGTGTTAACTAACTTTTTCAACATGTTAACTAACTAGTTTTAAAGGTATAAAACTTATAAATCAAGTTAGGAGCATTTTTCAACTGTAGTTAAGCTCTTGGTATATCTGTCTGGTTTTACGATCTGGCTTTTCTTTCAGTGCTTCACAGCACAGAATGACAATAAAGATGAAAGACTCAAAGACAGGATGGAAAGGAACAAAGGATTGAATTACAGATTCAAACACGCATTGCAAATGCATGTTTGAAAATGCATGTTACTCCATACCTTTTTATCATAGACATCCTGCCAGTCAATTAAAGAAAAGAAACTGTGTCTCATGATTTCTTTAGCGTCGTCTGGTCCTCCACCGAGCCTGGAGGAGAGGAGGAGAGGAGAGAAGAGAACAATTATGGAATAGCTACATATCCTTCAACACTACAAAACAAAACTGAGATCAGCTAAATAAATTAAATAAATAAATTGAATAAAAAAAAATAGAGTAATCAAAAATATTTTTGTTAAAAAGTTGACCATGCCAATGCAGTCAGTATCATCTTTTAAATTGCTACTTAAAACTTTCATTGTAAGGCCTTTTTCTAATCTTAGGCTTTAATTTATCTCATTTTTATTAACCTGCCTGTTATTTATTTATTTATTTATTTACTTACTTACTTATTCATTCATTCGTCTGATCTGAAATTGTTTCTATTTGTTGTATCCTTGTGGCTGTAATTATTTACTTTGTTCTATTCTATGTTTCTAATTTTCTCAATCACTGCTCTATCTTACAGAGAAGCACTTTCTCATTGTGATTTTTAACGCGGTGCTTTGACCAAATACACACACAGAAACAGACACACACACACACACAGACGTTCAGGTTCACATGCCCGCCTCCTGCCTGGACACACACCGTTTGTTGGGGTCTTTGATGAGCAGGCCGGACAGCAGGGACTTGGCGTCGGCCGACAGCGTGCGTGGGAACTTAATGTCCTCCATGAGGATGAGCTCGAACAGCTTCTCGTGGTCCTGGTTGTAGAAGGGCAGCCGGCCACACATCATCTCGTACGTCACCACACCCAAACCCCACCAGTCCACCGCCCGGCCGTAGTCGTTGTCTTCCAGGACCTGAGGACGGCAGAGAGGGTAGGAAGGTAGAGAGACAGACACGGAGATCAGCTTTTGGCATGTCTGCGTTTTATGGGGACATTGCTTTTATTGGGCATCTGCTTTCATTTCTGCATTTATTTTATTAGACACAACAGAGTGCCCAAGGTATTTGGTAAAGAGAAATAGACGAGACGAGACGATGGAATGGGGAAAGATAGCAAAGGAGTGTCAATATGGTCCGGGGCTCGAGGGACAAAAAGATTCACCGAAAAATTAGGAAAAGTTGTCTAAGATAAACAAAAAGGGCAATAATTTCAGCACGAGGACGACCAAGGTGTAAATGGTGCTCCCAAACACACATGGAGTTGCACACACACGCATACAGTGGAAACATCATGGGGTGGCATGTCTTCAGAGGCCCCTGCTACTGTACGGGTGACAGTGAGCTGCGTGGCCCAGCAGATGCCCCCTCTGCTCCCTGCCAGCTCGCTCTGGCACGGCCCGTCTTCCCTGGCAGGGCCAGACAGGAAAGTCCCTGGATGCAAAGGCAGAAACAGCCCGCAACACCAGTCAAGGCCAGTCGTACCTCCGAGCTCGCTAGTACAGGTACTGTGAGATGTGTGTGTGTGTGTGTGTGTGTGTGTGTAATGGAGAAATGGGCCAGTGAGAGAAATCCCTCCTATATCAAAGTCTTATGTCTGGGCTACCGTCCTAACCCAGCTCCCTGATTGCTCTCCCCTCTCACGCGATCCTCTTCATCCTGTCCCATCCTGTCTCCTCCATCCTCTAATCATGTCTTCACTCGCTCACTCCTTCTCTTTCATCTTCTCAGGTGCTCTGTCGCTCACCTCTGGAGGAGCAAGGAAGGAAAGAGGAGGAGAAGAAGAGAAGCACGGAGCGAGGCATTTCAGGTGCTGGTGCGGCCCTCATTAACATAATGAGCGCAGTGATTAACATGTTAAACTCTGATGAATGTGCGTGTGTGTGTGCGCGAGTGCACGACGTGTCGCATATGTGGGACTGACGGACAGATAGGCAGGGCTGGAGAGCAGCCAGAGCAGCATATGTTGTACATCTCGCCAATAATAATAACATGTCTTCGCTGCTAATAATGAGAGGTTGGACGCGCACACACACTCATACACACACACATGCATCTACATAGATGCTCACACACACCAACACAGTCACAAAATTGAGAGATTTTTCACACAGCCAAAGTAAATTCAAAACTGTACAGTAACTCAGAACAGCAAAGTTGATTTAAAGGACACTGAACTTTCCTAACATTTTATGTGGCTGGAGTGGTGGGGATTTGCCATTAGAAATAGAACATGAGAACATAGTTGGATAAATTAGGACAGAATAGAATAGAATAGAATAGAATAGAAATGTGTTTGTCCAAACTTCTGGCTCACTGACTCTTAAGATGAATAACCAACAAAATAAGTAAGTAGGTATTTGTTATTAGGAGTAAAACATAGTCAGCTAAGACAGAATAGAATACAAGAGAATAAGATAGAATACAATAGATCTATTCTATTGTATTCTATCTTATTCTGATTTTGGTATTTGTCCAAAATCTTTAGACTGACTGATTCTTAAGATGTATAACCAACAAATAAGCAACATTTAAAGGTACCCAGTGGTGCGAGTCACACTTTCGATGAAAACAGAAGAATTTAAAGTCCAAATTGAGTTGTTTTGAAAAACCTGCGCTCCCCTGTTTCAAATGAAAATAAGCTCTGAACCTTTGAACTCCCTGATTTCAGCCACCTGAGCATTTCGGCGGTCTCGAAGATACTGCTGTTGGGTTCACATGAGGGTCCATTGCCAGCGCTACAACTGTAAATCATGTTGAACATCAGTGTGCACTGTGACCATCTGGGAGACGGAGCGCAAGCCAAACAGCAGTCTGGGAGTTCACAGAGCCGCTGAACGCCACAGAGAGCTGGCCATTAACTGAATGAACTCAAAGATGCAACACGAAAACTGCTAATGATGCAGGCGGCTGCCTCAGTGTGTGCATTCCTGCGTGTGCGTGCGAGTGAAAGTTTGTGAGTGCTATTGTATGTATTTCACCGTGTGTGTGTGTGTGTGTGTGTGTGTGTGTGTGTGTGTGTGTGTGTGTGTGTG
>OMLF01019382.1:16750-28357 GCA_900302615.1 Holocentrus rufus
AGAGGGAGTCACTGGGTTGCAACCAAATCAATGGTAATCTTTGTCAGTGTCGTTCCAGACAGAACCAAGAGAGAAAACATATTTGCCCGGATGCAGAGCAGTGTCACAGATGCAAAATTTCATACAGGAATCACTTATGCAACAACTCACACGGCACAGGATGAGATCATACAAATACGTGACAGCTCAGTCCTGTTTGGGGCTGCAGAAATGCACTCTTATTTGAAGTCAGTGCTTCCAACGCTGCAAATCTGGCTCTACTCTCAGACTGGAGTGAACTCATTTAACCCGGTTCTCATATATTCAGATAGCACAAATGAGAAAGAATGATCTAAACTTTTTACAACTTGACAAGGAGCCTGGAAGTCCTGGCCGACTACAAGCCGTTTTTGGGGACATGATTTTGTAAAGCGCCTTTTTTTTGTGCCCCTGGCTTGAGTCAGAAAAAAAAGAAAAGAAAAAAGGGGGGTTGAGACATGCTGATAGAGTCTTGGCTGTGATGGAGAGACCCCATCACTCCTGTTCCTCGTCTTGTCACGCAGTCCTCCCATCATCGAGAGCTTACTGTCAGGAGCAGAGTGGGGGAATGTGTGGGTGAGCGATGGGTGCTGTGTGATTTCGCTCTTTCTGGACCTATAGATTGATTCTCCTGACAGGAACCCCACCACGAGAAAGAGAGTGATGAGAGGGACACAATATTAGCGCCTCAGGTAATTTTGGTCTGGCAGCGAATGCACTGAAAAGGAAAAGCCTGTTGAGACTCTGATGCAATTAAGAGAGAAGTTGCAAGCTCGACATATAAAGTCAGAATTCGGTCCCAAAGGTTTGACTGTGCAATCCAGTAAATGTATGGAGGTAAATTACAGGCTCCATATTTGTTGGGACAAGAATGCAAAACAGATTAAAGAACTATATTTAGCATAAAAAAATGCACACAAGGCAGAATCAGGCTTTTATCCACTTATGAAAAACATTAAAAATGACACAAAGAAGAACTGAACTGCCCCCCAAAAAACTTTTTGTCGAGTCAACATAATGTTCAGACAAGACTTGAATGCTGCATCAGGCAACTTTGTACTTTGGTGGCACCATGTTGGAGCAGGAAATAGGAGCTTGAATTTTGAAAATTTGAAAGACTTTACCTAGAAAAGTAAACTACATGCTTCCTCTACTTTCTTCTTCTTCGCTGGTACGGATGATGATGGTGGAGAGGTGCAGCCATCGTTGGTGCGTGCAACTTTGTCTGGACGCTGCGTTCACTTGATGATGTTCAGGAGAACATTTTGCCTTCAGTGTTTTGACTGCATTGTGTTTCAGTTCATCACTTCCTGTGCACGACTGTCTATTCCTGCACAAAGCAGCCAAACAAGGTGAATCTCGATTAGCAGGGATGGGACACTGTTCTCTGTGACAGCCCTGATTTGTGATTTGGTTTGATAAGACAAGTTCATTTTTACATCTTGTCTCATGTAGCTTTAAATGTGATGGGGATCAAAGTCAGACAAGCTCTGATTTACAATCACAACTCATAGCCAGGCTTGGTAAACAAACCAAACATGCCTTTTGGAAGTATTGGTAAAATAAATCCCAAAACAAACTTAATTCCCATTTGGTCCTAAATCATACATATGAATTGGCTTAGAGACAGAAAGACACCAAACAGACGCCAAAAGAAGTAAGACATGGTCACTTTTCTGATAATGTCAGCAAATTTTCAACTTCAACAAACTGAATGGCAGAGAAAAACAAGCGAGTGTATTGGGGGAGTGACCCTCTACAGGCACAAAATGGTAATAAAATCCAGGATTCAACTCTCTTATCTTTATCTGCTATAGTGGCATCATTGGTACAACTCTACCACTATTTCGTATGCTTTGTTATTATTTATATTATCTTGTTTTAACTCTGTTCTTGCTCTGACAAGGCTATAAATCTACACAGTCATGCAGTGCAAACATTTTGAATTTGAAGTGAAGATGAGAAAACAGATATACAGTAACTCCGACTGCCACGAAATAAGAGGAGAAAACCGTGTTTACACCTCAGTGTTCAGAGTGATTTTACACCTTGACATCCACCCTGCATTCATTATCTGTTTGTTTGGTTTCGTTATTTGACTATTTTACTCAGTTTGACGCACTGCAATGCACACACACACACGCACACACACCCACACACACACACACAAATATACTTACACATAGCAGATATTGAGATATTTATTTTGCCTTCTTTTGTAAAGTGAATTCAAACGTGATACTGATACTGAGTTGAACTTAAGTAAATTGAAGTGAACTGAGAGAGAAAACAAGGAGAGAGAGGGAAAGTGAGAGAGCCTGAGAACAGTGGTTTTCAAAGTGGGGTCCAGGGCCCTCCTGGGGATCTTGAGGGGCTTTGAGAGGGCCCTTAGCAAAATGAGGAATAGTTTAACCTCTTCTTGACCCTTAGATTCCTTTAAATTTCCCCCTTAAGTAGCTGCAAAGTTTGAACAAACTTTTTTTTTTCATATTGCACAACAATGTCACATACATATTCTGTACTTGCTGGTTGCAACGGTTTGCTGAAACAACATCACACATATAATGAGTGAAATATTCAAACCCAAGATGCCATTGTTTTATGGCTGCACAATTACATCAAATAGAAAATACTGAGATGTTTTGAGCATCATTTTATACATTCATACCATCTTTATAGCATCATTTACAATATTTTATATTTATTTTATGTTTCACTGTAATTCAGCAGGACATATCAGGGTCTGTAGGGCAAAAACACTTCAAACGGGGGTCCAAAGTTTAATGAAAGTCAACTTGGGGGTCCAGAACATGAAAAAAAGTTTTAAAAATCATTTCATTAGAGTGAAAAATGGTTACAGATGAAGCTCGCCGATGCACAGACATCGATATCCGGACAACTCCAGCATGAAGATTACAATCATGGGACTAGCTTCAGTGATGCTGATAGTAGCAGATGCTAACGGTCCTCTTCTCCCTCACACGTGATCAGAAGGTCTGGTGCAGTGTTTAAGAACACATTTACCTGATTTGACGAGGACCATGCGGGTAATGAGGACATCCGATCCCAGCAGCCTACACACGACGGCTCTCCTCCAAGTGGGACTGGCGATGCTAAGCGGCCATAAATGCTCTTTTATGGGATCGTTTAGTGCACTAGAGCCCACAACACTCTATAAAATACGCATTGTCGCCATGGAGATGTAATAGGGAAGAGGGCCTGTAAATCACAGTGAGTAAAAATGGAAGCCGATTCACATTAGTGATGGCTAATTAGCTCATAGCGGCGACGGCTGGAAGCTGTCTTGTGCTCGCTGGTGCCGTATGTCTTCCAGACACGACTTCTGGAGGCTCAGGAGAAGCCCCAGCGTTGTGTTTTCATGGGTCATTTTACTTCTCCCCAGGGTGCGCTGAAAATGACTAATTTGAAGATTTGTTTCGCAAAAGAGAGGAACTAAATCGATGTGAGCGAAGAGCACAAAAGAGAACAAGATGACCTCATGCTGCTGGTCCCATAAAGCGACAAATGTTTGGGTTGTTTTCAGAATAGCAGAGTGGGAGGGAGTCGACTCTTTTGCGAGGTCTGCCTGTGACTCCCTGTTCTCTGCCGCTGCCACCTCCTCCTCCTCCTCCTCCTCTGTACTCCTTGCTGAGAGAGGAAGCAGCATCCAGGAGGACTCTCAACGTGGATGATTAATTCTGAAGGCGCTCTCCTGACAAGAGGACCTTTCCTCTGCTGATAGAGGCAATGTGTTCTGTCAGGCCTTTGAAATTCAAATGATGTCTTCCACTTTGTGTCCCACTGACGGCTTTGAAAGTCCTCATAAAAGGAGAGCAACAGAGATGGGACCGACACGATGCACTAGCTGAAGCAGAACAGAAAGGCAAAATCAACTTCATCCGAAAATAGATGACAGCGCTAAACAGGAAAGACACAAATAGATCCTCAAACAGCCAGCTGAGTTAAGCGTGGCTATGATTTTGAATTGTATAGGAACGTGACTATTTTTATACCGCTATTACCACTTTTAACATTCAACGCTGTCTGCCGACATGATATTTAGTTATGATGGACCAAAATGGAATTAAGTCTAATACTTTTTGTGTTATTTTTAGTCACAAAGAAATGGAAAAATACTTTTTTTTTAATCTTGCAGGCTAATTTGCCATGTCACAATAGTGTACACACCTATTTGACAGTAAATGCCAAGATATTTTTTTTAACTGTAATTTTATATCAAAACACATCATCTTTCCCCTCCTACATTATGCCCAGCCCCAACATCCTGTTGACATGTCAGATTAAGAAAGCAAGATGCTGTCAAAATGCTGTTTCATCATTATCATGCATAGTTATTATATATGCATGGCTTTCCATGAGTTTTAACTCATTTATTCAATGAATAAATGAATCTTAAACATGCGACTCTCTGATGTGTGACTGCAACATGTTTAGAATATGCATTGCATTTTTTTTTCTATGTGATTCATTTTTGTACATAGGTAAACTGGGACCAACTCAATCACTGGCAAACGTTTTAACCCTACGCTTACTGAAGAAAATAAGTCTGCAAAACCAATTTATTACCTTTGAGAATTTGAAGTTCACACTTTACTTAGAAATTATAATAAACTTCAAACTGCCTGATTATGCTGCGAGACACGAAGTATTGAAGCATATCATCAAGCGTCTAGCACAACATGAATTTCCTGATTGAGAATCAAAATGTGCAATTTCATTACTGTTTCAGTCCACAGTTAAAATTATTTCACTAGTTTTCATTTTTCATTCAATTAGTGCGCTAATGTCCAAGTGTAAGGGGATGCCAGATTAATCACAGGAAGTCATATTAATTTTACTTAAACTGACAATGAGCAATTTCTCATTTGATACATTAGAAAGTTTTGACTGATATGATTTTTTGATCCCCCCAGCTTGATTGGGGACTGTGTGTATTCATTTCCTACGCTGCTAATAAAGTTATTCGCTTTCATAATTACCAAAGTCTTTGTAGTCACCTGTTAATATTTCAGAGCTGATACAGGGAGATGTTTTGAAAGAAGGCAGTGAACCCTTAGAGATACAAGCAAGCAGAGGCAGTTAACAGTTAGTGACAGCCACAGTCAACAAAGACAAACGAGCTGCAACAGAGCTTAATGCTGACAACTGATCATTAAGATGATCACCTGTTCATAAGAAGAGAACAGGGAGAAACCTGCATTGGTAAACCTCAGGAGAACATTTTGTGAAATGTGTCTGATGCTCTTTGTTTTGACTCTTGTTCCCAAATGAAGATGATCTCTGGCCTCTTGGCTTTAGATTTCACTTGGCTGAGCTTGCAGGCAGATCGGAGATGGCATGTTGTTGCCGCTAACAGAAGATGCTGATGAGCGCAGAGGGAGAGAGTCAGCATGCCTCCAAAAGCTCTCCGGTGGCTCCTGGTAATGGTGCATGGTTTGTCAAGTAGACTCCATGGTGTTATTCTGGCAAAACCTTAAATATACCTTTTAGAACACACTCGGAGGCAATTTGAGAGCCATATAAAGACGTAATTGATGGGTTTATGAGATCCTAAATGACAAACATTTAGGCCCGGCACAAATGTCACGATTTCACCAGGATGCCGCCCCACTTAACAATCCACACACAGTGATGAGGCCTATTTCATTTCAGTCAAGCTGTGAGAAAAAGGGGTAGAATAAAGACTCAAATCTGTGAAAAAGAAACTGAATAATATCCTCTCTGCTAACAAATTCCACCCCACAAGCCAGTGACTTTCAACACTCTTCAATCCATATCCCTTTAAAGGGTCACAGGTAGTCATTGACAGCCTTGGCATACATCACATAGTATACAAAGACTTCCATTTTGTTTGCGTTTAATTTAAGTTTGCGTGGATGCTCGCTCGTTGCCACAGTACACAATCCCTGCCTCCAGTGAGTTTCGTCGTAGAATAAAAGGAGCATGATGACTGGATCAGTGATCCCATTTGCAATTGCATGTTCCAAAGGGAAATACTTCACATCCACTTGTTGCCCAGATTTTCACAGCTTGTCACAAGCTGGTCTCGGAGCTCGCGTCTCTCCCCATTAGGCTACTGTCCCAGAAAACATGCGGCGGATGGCAACAATTCTGACAAAGCTCTCCGCGAAAGACAAATCTCACATTTCCCCGCCTGCTCCTCTGTGTGTGTGTGTGTGTGTGTGTGTGTGTGTGTGTGTGTGTGCTAAATACAGACCATATGTTTCTGTCTAAGGCCCCTGCGGTGATGGACAGCAGCAGCGAGGGGATATGACAAAGTAGTGGAGACGAGTGCCCAGAAGGGTAAAGTTGAGAAGGTCTGCAGCATCAGACACAGGTGCTTGTCATTAGTTAGTTGTTTGTCCGTGTGTGTGTGTGTGTGTGTGTGTGCCTGAATGTTTGAAGAGGTGAGTTTGTGTGTTTTTGTTTGTGCCTATGTGACAGTGTGTCCGCTTGCCTGCATGCATGGTGTGTGTGTGTGTGTGTGTGTGTATGGGAGGGATCCTCAGTGGGAAGGCACCAGTGTGTTGTGCCGTTGCATTTCGAGGTTAACAGGAGCTTGAGGGGAAAATTGCCAAGGAGCTGACAACAAGCACAGTCAATCTCCACACGCCATTTTCACAGTCCACTTCAACACTTTCCCAAGTCAGACACTACCTGTGAAATTGCCCACAGAACTGTTATTACTCCTCTGTTACAGCACCATCAACACTATCGTTATCGCATAAGTGCGTACTACATCTGTCTGTTCCTCTGTTAGTGACTCATACAGATGTAGCCCTGCAGAAAATTCCTGGTCTGTAATGTGATGCATTTAGGAATCGGCATTTGGGCCGGTGCATTTCTGCTCAAAATCTGTGCCGCTAAAAGCTCTCTCATCTGAGTCATGTCCCTCTTCAGAACGAGAAATTTTCTGTTTGTGCTTTTTTGTTTTTTTGTCCGTCCGTAAAATATCATCCTGTTGATTCAGCAGGTGACAAAGTCTGGATAATCTTTTGGCTAAAAAGTAAAAATAGTAACACCATAAGATATTTATAAATGCTGTTTTCGCAATCATATAGAAGCATCGAGGGTCATTCAATGTTTTTTTATGATGTGCAAAGTATAACACAAATAGGCATCCATTTTTATAGCTCCCCTAATTAGTCAATTTATCTTGACCTACAGTAGCAATCAGGGAAAATAAGGAAAATCCCAGCCATTTTTTCAGATATTAAAAATTAGTGCTATGTTGTGTTGCTCCCCTGACATGCATATAAAGTTCCTCATACCCCAGACCAGGTCTCTATTGCTCAATAAAAGTGTCACAGCTCAGCAGAGTTGGCTCCCAAAGCCATAAATAAAATGCCGTGGGCTACTGAAAGTTTTCAGTAACAAGGCAAATCAAATATAATAGCTTCATCACTTTCTTAAAAGTGTTCTGTGTAATTGCAGCACGACTGGGTTGCAGCCTTTCCCACACACACACACACACCCACACACACACACATTATCTTGCTACCCAGCATGGGGTTCTTTCTCAGTTGGCACAGAGTAAAAGTCACACAGTGTGGCCGCTCCTGATTAGAAAGAATATAGATGACCATAGCGATGACTGATAAATGTTGTCATCAGTGGGTGAATTATGTCCAAAATGATTCCCACATCTTCTGACACATTACCTCATTTCCCCCGCATCCACAGAGCGGGGCTCCGCTGCTGCTGCGACTGCAGCCTCTCGGCGAGGTGATGTAACTCTGAAGTCGAGCCCAGATGGGCGGCGTCCTGTAATCCCAAACAGTGGGATCCTTGTTGTCACTTGCAGTTCGAAATGCAAAACATCTCCAGCCGCTGTAGGGAAGGAGGAACCCCAGGGTCCCCCAGAAGACGACAAGCGCCCCCGATTTCAATTATTCAACACAGAAAAGAACTGAAAGTATACGAAGTGTGTGATCAATTATTTACCCGGCTCTATGCATTATTGACTTGGTAAGCTAGAACATTTATTGTGTCTTTGTTGTCTGTGTCTGTCCAACAAGACAAAGCTGTGTGGCACATCAGTGTAGAACACCTGGAGATTTCGCTCCGGCATGTCTTTGAATGACCCCGCGCCTGCAGACACGGCTGTAAGGTGGACAAGTGTTTGTTTGTTTTGTGCGTGTGTGTGTGTGTGTGTACATACACCCATGTTCCTGCGCTGATTGCATTCTATTGCCACACATTTTGTCAAGCTAATTTGTTTTCCTCTCTGCATTGACTGCTGCTTGCTTTGGGGCAAATCCGATGCATGGGATGACCTATCATCTCCATCATCAATATGCATGTCTGAGTCCCCCGACCTTGAGAGGGTAAACTGACACGACGAGAGCAAAAAAACAACTTCCTGAGCACACTTCCTCATTTGTTTCCTAAGGGTGTGTTGTGATAAATAGCTTTTCCCCTCCACACAGTAGGTGCACTCATACAGTAGGCTGCAGTTAACTGTGTGGGGCTGCATCACCAGGGATTCTGCTATGCTCGGCTAATGCGATTTGAGGCAGTGAGTTTAAAGAATTTCTAATGAGAGAAATGTCTTCACAGCAAATCAGTGTAAGCTGCAGGCACATCAAAAGGGGCGTCAGATCTGAGGCAAACTGATGAATATTCTGCATGGCAACTGCGACTTTGACAAAGCCAAAAATGTGCCTTTTCAAGTAAGTTGTGCCTGCTGCACGTCAACTTCACAGCTAAGCACATTCTCTATTTATTACCAAAGAAGACAGGAGTTTAAGCCCGCAGGAACAGCAACTCATACATTTTAGAGAAGCCTGAAGAAGATGTGCTGCTGAATTATTATATGCCAGGTTATGATTGTCATTTCATAACGGTCAGATTTCTTGTTTGACTGTTCTTTTTAACTTTCTCCCAACTTCATTAGACTTGCCAAGTGCTGATGCGCAGGAGAAGGGTGAGGGGAGGAATTTGAGGGGCGCATTAGCTGTATTTTCACCAAGCAAGTTGACGTAAGATTAAATTCACATCCATTACAAAGCAACTTGGACTCTTGAGCTGCTTGAAATTCTGGCAACATGCGAGGCATGAGCTTGTGCATTTGTGGATTTGATATGCATTGTCCAAATGTAAGGAAAATCATCCCAGCAGGAGGCTTGTCATCTTCCCTGACACATCTTAAATAGACATTTTCAGACAAATAGCCATAACAGCATCTTTTGAAAAATTTCCGACAGTTAAATCAGACCATTGCAAAAACTCTCCATCTAAACAAGTAATTTATTCTCATATTCATTCATCTTTTTTTGTCTTAAAACAAGTGAAAATAATCCCAGTGGGAAAAAAAAATAAAACATTTTTTTTATTTTAAGAATATGAGACTAAATGACTTGCTAAGAAGGAGACTTTTTTGGCTGAGAAAAGTCAATTCAAATTGACTGAGTAAATATATACAACCACCACTGTGCTTAACTGGGAATGTGCTAAACATTCCAGTTTGGAAAATGACATTTGAAAACATCAATCACACAGGTTATAAGAGTTTCTATCTGCAGGCATCTGCATGCAGATAGAAACTCTATAATATTCACTAGTCAAGAATAACACTCCTTGTCTGGCAGACAGCCTAGGTTTCTGAAACAGCAGTGTCCTGTGGGAGGTTTTCTCTGCTGGGAGCCTGGTCTGACATCACACTGTCAATTTTACACATGTCATGTGGGCCACGTTGAATCACACTAGGCAATTTCAGAGTTGACTCCATTGCAGCCAATGTTTCTGTGGCCATAATTGGATAAGCTGTCTGCTGGGTCTTCAGCAACGGAGCTGGGGCTTACTGTACTGGCTGGTGTGTCTGTGTGTGTGTGTGTGTGTGTGTGTGTGGGTTTGCATGCTTGTGCGTATGAGCATGCATCTGAGCTAAGCCATGTAGCAGAAAGACCCTGCACTTTTCTTTATGCCATGTCATTCTATCAAAAGTCGATTCTTGGTATGTTTAATTTTATTTTGTAGACCTATATGTGTAATCTGTCAGCTGCAACTCTATTGTGGAGCAAATTATAGAATAATAAGTTGTGCCTCATTTTTCTTTACTGAGAAAATATTTCTGTTGTGACAGAGATCAAATGTCTTGCCACCTTCTAGGCACAGCAGTATTGATTTAGATTAATTCTATTCATTGACTTTTTATTTTGTTGGTAGAGTGCCACAGATGAGCCCATGTATGGGAAACAACATTACTAATAATATTCATTAATATTTTCTTTCTTAACAACATGAAAGTGTGTGAGACAA
Source organism: Holocentrus rufus (assembly GCA_900302615.1). Taxonomy (NCBI): domain Eukaryota; kingdom Metazoa; phylum Chordata; class Actinopteri; order Holocentriformes; family Holocentridae; genus Holocentrus; species Holocentrus rufus. The sequence continues at coordinate 27,050 of OMLF01019382.1, forward strand.
CAGTTTAGCTGAGGTTAGAGAAAGACCTTGGTCATGGTTAAATAAGAAAAACTTGTGTGAGCTGGAAATTAAACCTGGGTCATTAGAGTGTAAGGAAAATATTTAAATGTTTACAACAACTGGTTTATTTCAGCTCCTCTTTATAGTCAAAGTCACGTCTCCTTCATGTAGTGTAATTTTTCTTTTTGTGGTAAGAATGTATTTCTCTCACTTTTCATGTACAGATCATTATGCATTTTAAGAAGTTTTAATCATTTTACAAAATCAGGCCAAATAATTTTTATCACCTCCGGCCATTTTTTTCTCAAAGATCTTTACAAAAATGGTTCATAATATAAATTGGGAAATTCCAACGCAGCCATAATCTTCCACTCAAAGATGAAGATGAGCACTTATCGTTTTGGTCCCCATGGCTGCAGATGAAGAGCTACCGACTGTGTTAGCTAACTTCGTGTGTTAGTGTTAAACAAAAGGAGGACACAGTGTGAATTAGCGCAGTACATATTATCATTTTGTATCAGCCCCTGAGGCTACATCTGACAAACCAGGTGGGAAGAAGGTGTCTCAAACCCAAGTAAGTTTCCTATTTAGTTCTAGGTAGGCAGTCCATTTTTTTATTTTGTAGGAAATCTGTCTAGTTCAGGTAGAATACAGTGATAGAGTAAGAAATTACATAAGTGGGCGCCCCAATGGCTCAACCAGTTGAGCATATATTATTAAGGTTAATGATACATTCACACCACATTGTTGTGACCATAACTGCGAGCTTCCAACTTGGAAAAACCATTCACATACTCTCCCTTTTTGTATTTACTTGGAAGTAATTGTGCAGCCACTTTACACATTCAACATGGAAGATTTTGACAAGCACAGAGTTCAGTGTGGAAGCATCGGGAGTAATGTTACTTGTTATAGCTCCCTAGACAGTCTGTATGAGCTTCTTTAGACTTTTATACATTTTTTTATTTCATTCATGACAGTCTGTAGTGTTAGCTTTCGTGTTTGCTGTAAATCTGTCTTGTTGGTCACTGTGACATTTCACAACAATTTGAATGAATGTATGAACACTCTCTAGTTGTCGACACAATTTGTCAAGTCAGACTTCTGATCTCTCCTACAACGCTTGAATGCAGCATACACTACAGACTGGTAACTGAATATGATTAAATTATGAAAAATTTGTCAAAAATACAATAAAATAAAAAAAGAAAGCGTTGCAATAACCAGTAATAGCATGAGTAATTGCTAATTTAAAGTTGGACTTAGAGATTTCTGACCACTAGATGGTGCCGAGAGCACAAACTGTGT
>OMLF01019382.1:28377-39951 GCA_900302615.1 Holocentrus rufus
AGCCACTTAACACATTCAACATGGAAGATTTTGACAAGCACAGAGTTCAGTGTGGAAGCATCGGGAGTAATATTACTTGTTATAGCTCCCTAGACAGTCTGTATGAGCTTCTTTAGACTTTTATACATTTTTTTTTTATTTCATTCATGACAGTCTATAGTGTTAGCGTTCGTGTTTGCTGTTAGCTGGTAAATCTGTCTTGTTGGTCACTGTGACAGTTCACAACAATTTGAATGAATGTATGAACACTCTTTAGTTGTCGACACAATTTGTCAAGTCAGACTTCTGATCTCTCCTACAACGCTTGAATGCAGCATACACTATTTGTCAAAAATACAATAAAATAAAAAAGAAAGCATTGCAATAACCAGTAATAGCATGAGTAATTGCTAATTTAAAGTTGGACTTAGAGATTTCTGACCACTAGATGGTGCCAAAAGCATAAACTCTTTTTGTAAATATTAATAATAAGAATAAGAATAATTTTATTTATAGAGCACTTCTCAAGCAATAAGTGCAAAGTGCTTTCCAAATACACAAAGCCACTCATGCAAGCTACTGAAAGGTTAAACCTACTGGTCCCCGGAGCCTAATGGTCCTGCTAGCACTCTGTTATTTATTGAGAACAGGCTGACTTGTAGTTGGCTGAATGATGAGGGGCAGAACGAAGGTTTCAGGCTTCACCCTCAACTTTTTTTCCCCTCAAAATGCCACTGAGACCATCATCCTCTTTTGGATAATGTTAAACTGTATCCTTTGCTTGGATCATTTGCCTGGTTTGTGTTGTCTCTTCATGTTGTCACCATCATGCCACGTTCACATCGTTTCTTAGAAGATGATTGCGGGTTGTAAATTGCCTCCTTTGTGCAGCCAGCAGCAGAACGAGAGGGAAGTGAATCTGTTGAATCAAAGTTTTTATGGATCTTCGCTACAGGACAAACGGAGAGTTTGAGTTTGGTTTATTCTGAATTTGGGGTTTTATGCTGAGATTGCGAGCACATGTTCTTCACCGAGACAGATAATGTCCTGGGTCTGATTTTCAGGCCACATTAATTTCTGTGGAAGTACAGTGAAGCATCGTGTTTCAGTTAGAAGCCTGAAGCGTTCAGCAGATGTGATCTATGTTGGAAATTTGGTCTGTTTAAGTGTGAAAAGCATATGTGCTAAAAAGTTATAATTGGATTCCAATGTGTTATATAACTGGTTTGAGGTGATATCCAGTCTTTTGCAGGGTGTTATGTGTATTCGGCTTGAAGCAACAAATATGTCTCCAATTTTTATATAATAGGCGCTTTTCAACGGCTTGAAGCAACTTCAGTAAAAACCCTCAGGGTACAAATTATTAGGAAGTTAAGAACGCATGAATGCTATTTTAGAAACAGATAAATCTTAGAGATATATCTTAAGAGACCTGAGTATTTTTTTTGTTCAAAGACAAGTTTAAGTGAAAATGAAGCACCAATCCTTCTAATATTAGAGGTGATATTTACATGCTGCTCTTCTGTTCTTACATCCTGTGACTCATTCAGTGCACTGCGAACTTAATAAACTGCCATTGCATAAAGTTATTTATCAGATGCTTTGATGGATGTGTGGCTTTCTTATTTACATGTACTTCTTTTTAATAAAAGTTTAGTGACGGTGCCAGGACTTCTGAAACCAATCAGCACAATTCAGTCATCAAAAAGAGCGTTTTACTTTCAACCCGTTGTGACAAACATTCAAATAAAGGCGAGAGTTTCTGACAGCCAGTCGACGAAAGTGGAGCACACAAATAAAAATGTCAGCATCTGTTTGCGATTGTTGTGAATATGAGAACATTGTAGAGCCTCTGAAGTTTTTTGTTGTGTCATTTCTCCCTAGCTTTTCTATCTGTATGTGAGTGCAGGAGGGATGTTGAAGCCTCTAGTTAAAGGCAAGCCGTGTAAAATTCCTTCATCTGCCCGGTGATTCACTCATCTCCTCTGACAAGTGGCACTTTTGGTGCTGCGAATGGCTCTAAATTTTTATAATTCATCTTTAACCCAAACGTACGGCAGCTGACAGAACAACTCCTACACATCAAAAGTGTATATAACTGCCAGGGTCAGAATAATATGCAGTATACATCAAAAGTAAGCCATATGACTGTATTGCACACACTGTGACTCAACACGGAGCTGTAATTCCTGATTTAAGTCTCAGATCTGGGCTGCAGAGCACTTTTCTGACATCTAAGACTTGTCTCAGACTTGTATTTTAGGTTCCCAATTTAGATTTTGACTTTTATCACTTGCCCCAGTCTAAGCCACTATTGGATGTTGACTTGACTTTTCCCTGCCTATATCTAAAGATTTTAGAAGATGCATTTTTCTAATTTAACTCTTGAATCTGGTTTTGGTTCCAGTTTCCAGTTTCCACGCACAACTTCAAGTCTTCTGCTTATTTTGACTCTTAGATTGGGCTGAACTGCGTGTGACTCAAACTCACCTGGACTTTGGCGTTCCAGTGGATTTGGGCTCCACTGTGGTGGTCTGCAAGTAATCTGTGGGGTTTTCACACAAGACACAATCATTCGTCCCCAAACTGCAAATTTCTCTATCTTAACAATTCCCGTAGTCCCATATCCAGTGTTAAAATGTTGATTTTCTTAAAACAAGTGAAAACAATCTGGCAGTGGTATGAGATAAACCCACTTGTTTCCAATGCAGTTTCAGGAATTTCAGTATTGAAATATGGCAGAAAAAGGCAAATCAGATCAAGAAAATTCTGGAAACAAGTTGGTTAGCATTGGAAACAAGTAGGATTATCTCACCCTGCTGTCAGTTTTTTGCAGGTGCATTAGTTTAGTGAAATTAGCTTTAACAAAGGAGATTATATTTCTGTTTTCATCTGCCGGTGCCTGCAGCAAAAAAAGTGTCCAAACTCCTGATTAAACCACACTGGCATCAAAACAGTCCCCTATTCCTGAATCATGTACATCTGGGCCCTGTTATTGCACCCAACTCAAATGACATCCCACAGCGCACGGAGACGGTAATCGGATTAGCCATGGTCTTGAGAAGACAAACATAACATGTTGTGCTCTATCCCAAGACTTCCCCTTTAGCCATCATCTTCATCAGGTGCCATTGTCCCTTATCTCCTTCCCTCAGCGCCTGTCCTCCGGCTCCGCTCTGAGGCCACATCACTTGCAGCCAAACCAATTTACTCACATCCAACAATCCAATCACTTCCACAATGTATCTGTGTCAATGTCAGAGAGAGAGGACACTGTTGTCCAATGATCTTTGAAATGCAATGAATTGCTTGGGGGAAATAATAGAACCGCACACTATAAATGAGTAATCTGTCTGATGGCGATGCAGCAGTAAAATGATTACTTCATCACCTGCTCTGAACAAGATATGCCAGATGCAACCTTGTGGCCAGTGGTCATCTATCTAAATCATGCAAAATAATAATATAAATATGTAGGATTATTTTTATGGCATCTCTGCTTTACTCAACAGCAGAGAAGTGATAAGAATGGAGGAAGCCAGAGGAGGTGTGACGTGTGATAAAGATCCCAGGCTGGATTTGAATTGAGCGCTGCATCAACATGGCTCTTTAGATCACTGAGCCACCAGGATGACCTGAAATAAATATTTTAAAGGTAATATACATTATATACCCAATTATTGCACAATTTAAAACCCACAAACTGTTCATTTTATCCTTTTATCCCACCTCTATTGCCTTTGAAGTCCACTAAAACCCTACAGGGGAACGACTGTATTGATGGCTGTGATGGCTGCCTGAGGAGTACTAGGTTGTAATAACAGCTTGAAGGCATGTCCTGGCCTGACTCCACCACCCCTGCAATGCCATATAGGGATGGAGAGGGCACAGGGCAGGAAGCACATAAATAATTCACTGTGTTCTCACTCTGGCCCACATGTAATTTAGCTTGTATCCCCAATGGCTCAACCAAAAGACCCAGAAAGTGTTCTGTTTCGCCCATTGAAAGGGGGACCCTCCACAGTGATTTGAACGGGAAGCTGTGCTGCCGTGCCTCTGGGCGTGAGACAAGATAGGGCAGGAATAAGGTGAGAAAACTGCTGGATTCATGAATATTCATAGAATATCTGAGGCTGTGCCGCAGGAAAGGGCATGACAATAGGACTGAATGTGTTGGAGCATTCATAACAGAAAATCATGCCAGGAAATCTATTCTGCTACATAGTTAACTGTCTGTCATTAGTTGTACTCCAACTGCAACTATTGCATCATCCATGTTTTTGTCACTGTGAACCAAATAGCTTTATCGCTGCATAGCAGTTGTACAGGGGGGAGCTGAATTTTGAAAAGTAGCATGGAGCAATATGCACATGTGCTTGTTATAAATACACATGTTTTAAATACACTTGTACATGCTACGCTCTTGGAAATGGTTAATGTAAGAAACAGTAGGATCACCTACTTGTGAATGAGACGGTAAACATACAACATTTCCTAAGGCAAATGGTAAATTTGCATAATCTTGCACAGTAAATAAAACAAGACATGCCAACGTATTGTTTGTCCACAGTTGGCAGCATCTAGTGTCAAAAGTTTTACTTTTTAAAAACAAATCCAACATTTATATTCATTCTATATCTGTCAAACCTAGCATGATACAGTGCTGTTTCAGTTTCAGTTTGTTTTCAGTTTGTGACAGTTTGGGATCATTTACAAATATGTTAATACCAGCAGTTTATTTTTTTTTTCCTACCTACTCACCTGTATTCCTGGCAAGACCCACAAGCTGCTCCCACATCCTCATGCTAACCTTAACCCTATTACACCCTTACCTAATCTATCCCTAAATCTACGCCTTAATTTAAGCTAATGCCAAGATAAAACAATTTATAACCTAATGCCTTAACTTAACCATATGGTTTGGTTAGCCAATCACAATCTGGAATATGCATGAGAAAAAAAGTGTGGTTTCTACTGATATTTGTGCACACTGACATCCTGTTTGTGGATTTCAGTTTGACAGCCAATCATCCCAGAGCTGTTTTAAAACAAGTTTGACCAACCTCAATGTACCGACCCCTCTACCCATCTGTCACTGGATCATAGACTTCCTAACACGATGTAACAAAGATCTAACTGCTGTTCAGGAGACAGATTGGATTTTGATTCATCACTTTGTGCAAGAGGAGAAGCAACCATACCCGACACCAGAATTTCATTTGGGAAAATAAAGCCAATCTGCCGTGTCTCATTTAGGGGAGAGGGGACACTCTTCTCCACTAGAGCCTCACTTTGTGATTTATAAGACGGGTGTACTTTTACATAAAAATCAGCAGTTTTAACACTCTCAAAATGCTGTTAATGAGCATTTATGTCTGCAAGAACCAACAGGCCAGTTTCCTTCTGGTAATCAACAGCGCATTCAAATTTCCTGGGGAAAGCCATCTGCAACACCCTGAAAAGGGATTTGAACGGTCTAATCAACAAGGCCCAACAGAGGATGTTCTTCTTGCATCATCTTTTAGCAGCTCAGTGTCCTGATCCTGGTCCAACTCTACAGATCCATCATCCATCAGAAGAGCTGGCAGGCAGACCCCCCACACCCCCACCCCTCACACACACACACACACACACCAAAAGATGTGACGCTGCAGTTTGCCAGTGGTGCCTCTATGCTCTGAAGTAATTATTTGGCTCTGAATTTGTAGGCTCTTAGTCTGTTTAGGTCTACTATTGTACGTTATGTCTAGTCTGTACTATGTGTGAGGTCCTGTTATGTTTTGTCCTGCACCCAGTGTATCCGTCCTTGACAGTCTAATGATTTTGTATTGTGTAAGATAAAGTTATTCAGGTCAAATTCCTTGTGTGCTCACTGTGGTAAATTATAATGAGGATAAAGTTATTCTTATTCTAATACATCTTGCAGGATGTTTGCAATTCATGAAAATGTGCATTAGGTTGTAATAAATTATCTATATTTAAGTCTTTAAAATGTATTAAAATGTGTGATTAGAGGTTTTATTTTCACCAATGCATTGATGTTTTTCTCTACACACCCACTCTTTGATTAATACAGAACCAGGCTCATAGTACAATATGTATCCTTTCTGCTAAACACAGTTGGACTTCACATCCCTTAACAATTAATTTTCTGTTGTTCTTTTTTTAATTGTGCCCATTTATAGTTTCACAACTTTCATTAGTCATGTTCAGAGAGGTGATGGTGTTGCCAGCTTTTTGTTTCTTAGTTTTTAAATTGGTCTTACATCCAGTCCAGGTATAAAAAGTGTGCTCTGGGGGAACTGGATGTGGGTGGAGATGTGAGATGAGTGGGTTTCTGTTTAAAGAGTGGTTCAATCAATTAGAACCAGTCTTGCCAACAAAACTGCAAGTTGGCTTGCTGAGCACTGCCAGTAATTACTATTAATTTGCCAGGAAAGAAAATTGTATTTCCATGTGCACAATGTGTTGGTTTCAGTTATGATTCAAGGTGGGAGGAAAGAAAATTTTTAGGTACAAAACAAATCTGATGCTTCAAAGGATCTCAGTTCAAGAAAAGAATGTGTTGCTCATGTACGTGAATCATTTTGAACAAATGGCACCACAGGCTCCCAGAAGGAGGGCTGCAAGGGCTCCACACAAGGTTATTATTAGCACAAAAATATCAGAAAGTTTGTACATTCTCAGGTTCCAAAAGACAAATGTACATGGTACTGCAGTGATGATGGTAATATGCAAGGTATTTCTGTCATTTTCATTTTTACTGAATGCACAGAATATGCTGTGTATATTTGGAACATAGCAAATGATTTGTTTGTTTGTTTGTTTGACTACAGGATCTAATTTACATTGCAGACTGGCCAAGACAGCAGCAGCACACTGCACTGCAGACAGTGCAAAAGAAAAGCAAAAAATCCATTTTTTTGTAGTTGCAATACATTATTTCAAACAATTAAAATCATAGCAGGAAAAAATACCAGAAAAGAAAGAGAAAGAGATTAAACCATTTACTATATATCCATTCTCTCTGAATATACAGAAAAACTGACCCACGAATAATAGTGAACTGAACTTCTTCTTCTTCTTCTTCTTCTTCTTCTTCTTCTTCTGTCATTTCATTTACACAATTGAATAACAATCTACTCTGGTACCTTGCAGATGTTTAATGTATGCAAATATTCCTCAGTAAAGCCTTTCCTCCTACACCTAACAGCTCCACACTTGTTAATTCAGCCATGTACATGTATCAAAAACATGAACATATTAATATCATTAAATTTTAAACTGTGTCAGTGATTAAATCTAATCATCAGCTCATCAGGTAATTGGCTGTAATAATGGCTCATCAATAAGTAAGAAAGATGGCACTGCTGAAGCTAATCTAGAGCACATAGCAAATGCTGCAATACTTTTTCAGCGCTGCCTTACTGTAAATGGAACAGAGAAATCATAGCCAGTGAATTAACAAGTCTGAAATGAGCTCTGCGACAGATTTTTACACAACGACTTTGAAAATCCTGGAAATCAGTTTATTCATGCAGCTTCATAGCGGGGAGGGATGCTTGAAGTGCTCACTGGAGGAGAACAAACTTCTGCAACATTTTTATCTGATCAGCTTTGTTGTTGTAAAATCCCTTGTAATTGATGACAGGGACGTGTTCTCTGCAGCAAATCAGTTTAAAAGGAGATGACGGATGGAGAGAGAGGATGCTGGGAAAAAGCAGCTCATCAGTCTTCTGTTTGCCGGGGTGACGGGGGCATGGAGCTGTCATTTTCATTCGCTTTGCCACTTGCTCTTCTCCACCGTTCACAACTCAATCCACACCAGCCTCTTCCGTTCCACTTCCCTGCTGGATTAGTGCTCTGATCTGCAGACTGCTTTTTTTTTTTTTATTCATAATATATGGAATTTGTGCATTACCATCTTCCCTCTTGCAGGTCTACACCAAGTTGTCGGCCAAACAGACAAACCAGTGGTTTTCAAAGTGGGGTTTGGGGACCCCCAGTGGTCCCTTCCCATGGGTCCTCAGCAGAATGAGGAAGAGTTTAATTTCGCTAAAATTTTAATTCACCAGAAATTGTTTCGATACAAAAAACTTATGAGTGATTACTTTAATTTTTTAATCTCACCACTTTGAATCTATTTCTCAGTGTTCAAGTATGACATCTACATAATTTAATATTTAACACTAACCAAAATATCGTTTCATATCAGTATTTCTAGAGCAAAAACACTTGCAAATGGGGTCTGCAGATTAATGAAAGTCAACTTTGGGGTCTGGAGCATGAAAAGCCCTGGGCTAAACTGACTGATTGATAGTTTTTATCTATATCAGTTGCTAGGGGTTTTGAAGTTTTCTAAATATGTAAGGCTGTCATTTTTTAGGCTTTGAGAATGGATTTAATACCCCCAAAATTAGCAAGCATTAAAATGGAGTTCTTTGACATGCAGTTTGTTGCAGTTCTCTTTCACTACTTTCTCCTTTCTGACATTTCTCACCTGCCCTTCTGTCTCTCTCCAAAGCCTCTCCCTGCACGAGCACCTCTATGCTGCTTGTATTAGACAAACAAAGCTTTGCAATGCCACTCACTGCTGTGTATTTCTCCTCAATCCTCCAACCATCTTACTGTTTTTTTTTCTGTTCTTCCAACCTGCTGTTTTCCCCTCCAGTCTTTACAACTCCATGGTGCTCGAGCCTGCAGAGTGCTCTCCTCTTGCTCTCATTTCCCTTCCAGGCTGTACAAGCTTTCTGTGGCTGGGGAATAGTATTGAAAGCCTAATATGTTGACATTCGGCGATTTAATTTTGTAAGAACTTAATGCCTCTGAATCCATACTGGGATCTGTGATAGCTTAGTGCAATTCTACCGGGAAATTAAGTATTTTGGTGTAAATGCGATGCAAACCCTGCATAGATACGTGTGATTATTGTTCTGTTAAACATGCATATCTATTATCTGCCTCATAAACACAGCCCTCCACTCAGCTGCCTTCTAACCACTGGATTTACATATTTGTTAACATTTGTTATAATTTGGTGAGATCAGTGATGAGGCTGGTGGCCTGCTTGGCCAGTGGCTGGATGATAGTGACTGACAAATGGTGGTACAAGAGAAATGAAAACAGAGGCAGGCAGACACTCCACCCCATGGAAGAAAACACATAAAAGTGTGACATTCACAAAAGGTCAACCCCACACCCTGCCACAGTATAGGTGTTGCAGCACAATGAATACAGACAATGGAGGATACATAAAGAACAGGAGGCTGGTTACACAGTATACAGGCACTTTGGTGTGTATGCATTCAAACACGCAAAAACGCACACAGCTGCATGCATACATTTGCACACATCGCTCTATAGATGCAGGCTTATTAAAGCCTAATCCATATTGCATGGTCATTGATTGACTACAGTGACAGCGCAGGCAGCTTCATCAAGTCCTGTGTAGCTGTGCTGCAGGATGGAGGCTGGGAGGACGCCAGAGGTGAGGAGAACAGCTGTGAAACTCCCAGACACCCAAGACTCACCACATCCTGCAGTGCTGCCACTCGTGCCAAGTCCATAGCCACTGATGTCTGTGTAAATCTTGCTTCTTCTACGGAGAAATGATGAAGCACCAGACATCCTATTGAACTTCCATTTGGAAATTTATGACATGCATTACATATATTATTTATTTACTTATTTGATCTTGCACATACAATTAGATGTTTGCATGTTTTGGTTGGTCATTTCTTGATTTGTCTGTGCTTTTTTTTGTTTTTACCCTTGCCATGAAGCTGACTTCTTAAACAACTGGTTCTTGAAGAGGTGATTGTTAAATTCAGTGTGACTACCTGGATCATGATTCATGGGAAGAAAATATCATGAGCATCATATCCTGCAGAATCACAAACGAAAGCTGCTGGAGAGGAAGCCGTTCTTCTTCTTTGTCTGCATGGATTCAGAGCATGGCCACATCAGGGAAGGATCATCGCAAGTTTGCTGGTTTATATCTATGGCAGAAGGCAGCCCTGTGAATAATCTGGATAAATAATGTAGACTAAGTGGCAGCCCCTGCCTGCCAGCTGCAGCAGAGCCTCTTCTGCATCCATTCAGGGAGCTGATTATGCAGGCAGGTTACGGCCTGTGCTATCCTGCTCTGTGGTCTACAAGCTCGGTTTCGATGCTCCTGTGACACTGGTATGAATTTCACCTGGCAAGTCAGAGGATAGTGACAGTGACAAAGCACAAGTCTGATAATATGTATGTCATGTGTGAAGCAGTGCTAACCATACAGAGGTGGAAGCTGCTCCACCTTGTATCACTGACATACAGTGACATGATTTTCCAAACCATTTCTCATGGAAGGCAAGAAAAATTGTACCAGTAAAAAAGCGTTACTGTCATGAGCTGAGATGCAATCTGTAGTTTGCAGTTTGAAGTGAGAATAAAATATAACATAAATGCTCACTTCCAAAATGCAATCGTGCAAAGATTGTTGGCTGTTTGACTGTATCTTCTATTGCGGAATTTTCCATGTACTCTTATCTGGATATTATTTCATCTGGAGGCTGTATCATAGCAGTTGGACAGATATACAACAGGTAGAGCATGATGACAAAGTGCTGAATCATACCATGTATAGTATTGATAGACCGTGCCTCTGACCTTGGTAGGTGTCTTCTGCTGCCTGATTGATGGCAGATAGACGCCAAGCACAACAAAGATAGAGTGATCGATCTGTCCAGACTGATCCCCACTGAGGGAAGAACCTCAACACTGAACCAAAGAGGAAGTCTCATATTATAGTGATGGCAAAGTACTACACTGTCTTGTTTCAATTTTGTATTTTCTGTTGCGCTGTGACCCTCCCAATAGGTTTTTTGTTTGTATTTGCAAACAGGGTGAAATGACAATAAGTTTGAAATTGAACTGAATTGAACTGAACTGACTTTAGGTGAAATGAACTGAACCAAACCAAAGTGAATTGAACCAATTTGAACTGAATTGTAATACTGCAGCTTGGATCTATAATAATTTGGGCTGCTTTAGACCAAAAGGTTACCATTTTAAACTGTTTGGACTGGATGAAAAACATTTTTGTGGGAAACAGGGATGAGTAAAAGGTCAATAATTCCTGCAAGTCGTACTGAACAACTAAAGCAGTATTATTGCAGTCGGGCTGCTTAGTGGTCACAAGGTAAAGACGGTGATTGCACAGGAAAACTCACAGGTAGGAGTGAGTGTAGGTGTGTGAGTGTGAAGCAAAGCCTGAAAAAAAAAGTCCAAAAGTGATCATTCAAACTATAATCTTCACAGGATAAATAAAAGTAGAAAACAAAACTGTTTTAAATGCACCATGTTGTTCACCAACTCTGTCACTGCTGCTAAGTTCATCATCATGAAAGTGTAAGTTTCACCAAGAGAAAACAGACCTGTGAACGCTCCTGCTGTCAACTACAAACCAGACGCCTGTTTTGACATAATCTTGTAATATGAACTTTACTTGGAAGTTGAAAAAGGGTGAGCTGCCCTTTTTGTTTATTTGTTTATTGTTGTTTATTTTATTTTTGTCCTGGTTTGTGTTTAGCCAGGGAGGTCAGAGCACTG
>OMLF01019383.1:1606-13346 GCA_900302615.1 Holocentrus rufus
TCTCGCTGCCTGTCTTCATCTTTGTATGCACTGTGGAGACTGAGACCAGAAGCAACCAGAGCGCAGAGAGGAGAGGAGAGCGGAGCCCAAGTTGGAAACTAACCTACCGCGGATGCTGGGGACTTTACTGATGTTTGCATCTGGTCATTTCTTTGTTTATTTTTTATTTTTCACAAGTAGAACGCGTACTCTTTCGACAACAATAGGCAACCTGTTACTAATTGCCTACGAGCCATGACACTGTTTTTAATTAACTTTATTTTGTGACTCTCTGCGGACTCCAAAAGGTAGGCTCTCATGCTGTTACTGGCGATCAAGTCAGAACTTCAGAATCATAGCTTATCATAGCACACACACACACACACACACACACACACACACACACTACTGGACACTAAGGTATTGCGATATGCACTTAAAGCGTCTGTGGTTCATTAGTGAGTTTATGATGACCTCACCATACTCAGTTTTTTATTCTCCCACAGCATCATAATATTTCTTGTGTAGGCTATTCCTTTATAGCTATATAGTTGTTCTGTGACAGTTGTGGGCTATTTTATCGGGACTCCTATTGCTCTTTTTTTTGTCAGGAATAGGGTCGCCAATTATTTGCTATGTGACCGACTTGGCTGTCTAAATCCTGCTAGTAATTATGAATTTCTTACTGATTTTAACAATGAGCTCCTGCATATGTTCCTAACAAATACATTTAAAATAAATAATTAAATAAACATTAAAAATCCCATAGTTTGTAGCCTTTGGTATTCTGCCATGTGGTCAAAACATTGGTTCCTGCAGAATTTCGACAAGGGGTTGCCTTGTGAGATCATTTTGAATTAGCTTTGAAATAAGTTCAATTAGTTCATGCCAGGATACTTTTTCCTATAAGCGCGGGCATGTCAGACAAGCTACCCAGTGTAAAAAGTTGTTTTGCATTAACTCTTGATATATGGAACTGGTTTATCCCTCTTTGATTTAGACATTGCTCCATCCGCTGTTTCTTCACGTTTACTTAGTTTAAAGCTGCTTGTTATTTTTTTTTCAAGCATCTTCTCAGGGGACAGATTTGCACCTGGGACGCCAGGTGAATGCAATCAACAGTAAAAAGCTGATATGATAAAAAAAACCTGCAGTACTTGTAAGACAGTGGTAGTAGTAACCGTAGTAGTAGTTGTTGTTGTTGTAGTGGTGCAGTGGTTAGTTGCCAACATGCACGCTACAGGGAATATACGGTTTTGATATTGATTGGTTTGGACAGATTGATCATTTCGGTTGTTTATATGGGATAGTATTTCTATTGATTTGCCTGTTGGCCTCAGTGGAGGCAGGTTGTACACAGTGAGTAACATGCTCACACTCTGCCCACTAGATGGCGATCCTGAGCAGCGCACATCCAGGCATTCCGACCTAGTGCTGGTTGATGAAATTAGTGTGCTGTGGATCCAGGTCATGACGGTTGATAGGGCATACTCAATATGTCAAATAAATTCAATATTCAAATGCTTTCAACGACCCGAGGTGGCAAAGAGTCCGTAAGCAAGCCAGAATAAAGTAAACCAATATTGAATGAGACCTGGCAAGTACTTCAGTGAAGTGCCATTAAATTTCTGTTTGCTGTTCTCTCCTCAAGTGGCTCTATTTCCTGGTGCCGCGGTTTCAAACTGTGTTGTCGTGGAGACATTTGTCACAAATGTTCGCCGGCAATAATCGTAATGCAGCTTTTGACGACTGCTGAGCTCTTACTTTAATTAAATGTCTTTTTACTTTTGAGGGTGACGTTGGGGCGGCACGTGGGGCGGTTCACAGTTTGTGTGGCTGACACCCTTAGTTAAGACAAAAGGCCGTAAAAAAAAAAAAAAAAATTAACACACTAGTAAAACGCTCCATTCTCTCAGAAAAGTAGGGGGAGCAAATGCTTGCCAGGCCTGATGGAACATCTTCAAGGACGAGACCACGGATCTCATAATCAGTGGACTAGATGGGTCAGTCTTGAAGCAACTTGGAGCAATCCTTGATCAGAGGAAGAGGGCTGTTTGATATGGAAAGGAGTCATGTTGTCTTGCATCGTGAATATAATTGACTTGCACTGGTTCATGCTGAACATGCTGGTAACGTTTGAATGGGAGGAAAATGCAAATTCCAGATGCACATTTTCATGCTTGTGTTCTAAGTGACTTAAAGGTTTATGTTGACATTTTAAGGCTTTTTGTCCACTGTTTTCTTTGTATGAACATCTCTGCCTTGGAAATGTAAAGTAGTGCTCCCTTATTTGTTATTAAGGACAATAAAGGATTAAAGTCGGTAATTTTTCTAGAAATTTGATGGGGAAAAAAACCCTGATTTAAAAAAAAAAATTGAAACCAGCAATTAAAATGTTGAATTTGTCCTTTGCAACAGTTTCATATTTATGAATCCAAATGAAGTATTATTTAAAGCTGTGGTGATTGCCTTGCCTTAACAAGGAGTCATTAAGTGAGAATTCATTTTCAAGCCAATATGAAAGTGACACTTAGACCGCTCTGTGGGTCACATCTTAATGATTGTTCCCTCTGCAGTCCTGCATTTGTGATATTGTCTTTTAATGGTAAACATAACTCCCCTCAGAAAAAACAGGTTGTTGAGTATTGAAGTGTGACGCCAACAGTAGGCTAATTGTTCCTTCAGGCCAGCCACCCCCATGCATACAAGCATTGATCCACTGCTCGCTGCCATCACAAAGCTGCTAAGCACCTTGCGATTTGATATAATACACAGGAGGAATAATGTTGCCACAAGGAATACAGTTTCCAGGAACCGCATTTTTTCTTTGGGACATTTGGAAGCAATTTTATCCCTAAAATTCAAGTGTTAAAGTGCAGAGAGACTTAAGGACTGATCACCAAATCTGTTGCTTCAGTCTACAAAGTCATTACGCTGAAGATTCAATTTGAGAAGTCTCATTGCAAAAAGCTTCTAAATTCATTTTGGGAGCATTTTTCCAGTTGAAATTCATCAGGCAAAACTTCTGTTCTGAAAAACTCCTCACAGACAAATGTATTTCATAACTTAAGCACAGCCCATAATGTGCATGAAATTTTTTAATGGTGGATATCTCATTTTGGAACAAAACTCTTCATTTGTACCTTGATATTATATTTTGTAAATTGAATATGTAAAAATATGAGGCCAGTGCAAATGTCGATTGGATATTCGTGACGATTCGTGTCATGAAATATGTCACAAGCTGGTTATAAAAATGTGAAACCCTCTGAGGAGGGATTATCTGCCCAAGTTATTATTTTGCTTTTACCAGGTAAGAATCTGTCATAGGTTGAGAAACATCGACTACATCTAAACGCTCAATTATAGCTGCATGAAAGTCGTCTCTCACTTCAGGCTGAACAGACGACGATGCTCAGCAGCTGCAGCCTGTGTTTCCAGTCTGGTGAACCCTTTCAACTGGGAATCCTCCATGTTCTGTTAGATCAATACATGTAATCAGTGTTGATTAATGGGGGATCGCTGGCTGTTGTTTCTCAAGGACAAGTTGTATTGGAGTTCTAGTGTCTGCCCCTGCATAGTAAGGTTTGTCTTAGCCTGTTATGCTGTATTACACATGAATGTTAAAAAAAAAAAAAAAAAAAAAGACAGCCAATAGCTTCCTAATGCGAGAAGGGGAACATAATAATCTAATGTAATCTTGGGGATTTATTGTCTCAAAGGTGTTTCTTGCATTCAAAGGTCTGTTTTTCTCCTGCTACTATCTTTCTTTATGCAATACCCTTTCATTGTATAACGGTAGTTTATCATATCAGGAATAGAGATGAAAATCTAGCGCTTTATTTATGGTGTTCCAGAGCATAACCGGCCAGTCGCTGAGAGGGGAGAAGTTATGAATTATGGAAAGACTTCGTCAAGAAGTTGGAGCCCTATTCTTTCATTCTCAAGCTGAGGCAATGGCAAAACATCAGTCATGAAATTCAAATAGCTCATAAGGTGGAGGTAAAAAAAGGGAGAGACCATTAAGGCCAGCAGCCCATCGGCTCTCAGCATCTTATTCATCCTGCAACAAAGGCAAGGCGGAGGAGAAAAAAAAGAGAAAGAAAGAGTGAAAAGCAACATGAAAGACTTTTAAGTGGTTCTGCCTGGTGGGCACTTTGGAGGGGACAGGATGGAGGGTTATGGAGCTGACCATTACAAAACATCATGAATGCCCTCCTCAGGGCAAATGGACGAGTAGCACAGGAACAGAGAGGGGCCTCAGCATGTTGTTTCCAAGCGGAGGCAAACCAGTGGTTAGAAAGTTAATGACAGAGCATTGCATGACGGGCCTGGCTGTTACAGCTTTCGGGGTTATCATGACCTGGCTGGTTGACACACACTTAGGCAGCAAGATGCTTGTATGTTTTGGACTTGCTTGGGGGGCCATAATTAGTTTTGTTAAGGCTTTGTTGTCGAGGCTATTCAGTTTGGGCTGCTTGCTTCTTTTCAGTAAGCTTGTGGGTGACAGTGAATCTTCAGTCAAAATTAGGGGCCAGCAGGGAGAAGAGGCTCAAAGAATAAATCAGCACTGAATCCCATGGGGCAGAAAATTGTTTGCTGCACTGCTCTCTAAGGGTTGAAACTTCCAAGCATGCTGTACTTCCGATCACACACCAATCGGTGTCAAAGCAGGTGTTTTCCACCAGCTGTCAAAGGCAAAATACCTGTATGATACCCAGAATATCAAATATGCCCTGCTGAATTCCAGGGAAATGTGTATAAATGATGCACAAGTCATGTAGATATTTTTTATTTGATGTAATACTGCAGCCATAAAATAATGCCATCCTGACTTTGAATATTTCACTCAATATAAGTGTGATGTAGCTTCAATGAAGCAACCAGCAGATACAGAATATTTATGTGACATTATTTTACAGTATGGAAGAAAAGTGTTTTTTTATTACTTTGAAGCTACTTGAAGGAGAAATTTAAGGGAAAATCTGAATTCAAGGGGTTAAAAGTTTTAAAACAATACTCCAACATTTTGGTCAAAATTTGGTCAATTCGGTTCCCACTAGTAGCATTTCGTGTTAGCTTAGCATTAAGAATTGATTTTTATTTTTTTTTTTTTAAATCCAAGACGTGTATTTCTATACCGTGGAATACACATGATACATTGTGTAAATAAGACAGCTTCGGAGTTTAAGGTTTATTTTTTCACAACAAAATCTGAACAAAATCTCGTCAGGTGCCAACCGGGATGCAGTTTTCCAACACAGTTCGACAGGGCCAAAGGACTCTCCAGAAAACAACCCCAAGAGCACCAAAAGCCCGTCTTTGTCAACATGTCGATTGCTTGCTGTGTAATGAGATGTGGCTCAAAAGATGTCAGTGAAAATAAGTTAAATTCATGCCTTTCTTGTGTAATTTTTATTGCTACCTTGGCCATTCCTTTGTCACTTCTTTGTTGCCTCTTTGACAGCCTCAGCTTCCTGTCTACATGTGCTGCTGTATAAAGAAGTGAGAGGTAAATAGTGAAAATGATCAAGCCATGAATAAATGAAAAAAAAATACAGTCTCATTACAGAAAGTGTCAATATTTTGAAAGATTCATGCTTAGGGAGCTTCTGGAGTTGATTTCTGAAGAGTCCATCGGTCTGGACTTCAGCCAAACCCAGACAAACAAGAAATTAGTAGCTCTGTAGTAAAGAAATTGATGAGATTTTGGTCAGAATCAATTGCTGTGTTGGGAAATGAAGGGAAAATGGAATGGAAGTTGAAATTGTCCAGAGGTGTGCTTTAACATTTCACATAGTATCCTGTTCACTTGATATGTCATTGATCATGCTGGGGAATGTGATAACAAGAAATACCCTCAACAAGCATTACATGGATATCCTAAACATGTCCAGATTGTTGTTTCTTTCTCTAATGTATTTTCATTTGACAGTTCAACTCGAGCAGCAATGAAAAAAGTTTTTTTTATTTAGTTGAAGCCACGTGAGTGTTTCTTCTGGAGGAAAAAAAGGAATTTAAAAATCAAAGTATTGAGTGGACTTACTGAAAATTCAAAATTAGAAAAAGACTTTTTCCTAGGGGAGCACCGTCCTAAACTGGGAGTCTGCTGCAGTTTAGGATCTAAGCATTTCATTTCTAGTCTGCATTTCATTTTTAACCTGCTCTTTAACTTTTTAAAGCCCAGTTTCAATATTTTCCAGAAACAATCACAGTATAATTTTGTCATTATCACGCAGACCCATATGATTTGAGTCTAATCACTTGATTCAATTACAACAATTGACTCTGAATGATCATCCCAATCCCATAATGCATGTCTTTGCTAGTGTTCTGAATAGTAAAGTAATAACCATATGGCCAGATCTGATTCGATTTGGAATTTATGGGAGATTCTGAACCAATATTTCATTTAATGTTTCCCATCGCCTTCAGTAAAGTCAAGGACCTAGATGGACAATCTCTATGTTGTATGTAATAAGCGGTGACCTTGCCTGCTCAAGTAGAGCCAAGTAGAACCAAATTAAACCAGAAAGAACCCCGGAGCACTACAGAGCCACCCATTACCGACTGAGAAAAGCATTTAATTCTGGTGTTGCATTCATTTTGACCGTAGCCCATACATGTGGAGAGCACTTGCCAGTGTCCTCCCAAACAGCTCAGACTAGAGAAGTGCTTCCTGGCTGAACGGGCTCGCCATCTCAATATTCAGTATTTAGTTACTTTTCAGACTTTTTCTTCTTGCGTTGGGGGGAGAGATGAAGTTGTCAAGTTAAACAGCTTTGACAGCTTCCCTCATAAAAGACCCTGAGAGCTGGAAGCATTATAGTGGATTATACTAAATCCAGCAGAGCACAGCAAGACTTGCTCATTGCAAAGCGATCTTCCTTCATTTCTGACAATCAACAGTCCGTACAGGGTCTCAGTGGGGTTGGCTACTGACAGTGCCATGATGGCTGCTAATCAAACATAACGTGACGCATTGACATTGTGTCTTGTTATAAAGCTTTGGCTACAGCAATGCAAACCAAATCGAAAAATGATGCTACCTTAGTGACGGTCTTTTCAAAACACCATCTCAATCTCGGAGGAAAATTCAATTTTCCTGGCCTTTGAAAACTGCTAAACATTACCGGGCAACGGGGCAGATGGAAAGTGAGGACATCTTTGAGGTCTTTGGATTATGTAGGTTGAGGCAGGACACACACAAGCAATATTACTGTACTCGTGTAGCAGTGTTGTTAGCCAATTTGGGGATTTAGTGTCTTCCTCAAGCACATGTCAGCAGGACTTTGTGGGGACAGAATGACATTAGGAACTCTGCAGCCACTAATTTCTCTCTCATCACAATTTTCCCTGTTAATTTCACAGCAGAATATTTACCATCACAAGCTGTTTTCCTTAAGCTCAAGGCTGCTGTTGCTGCTGCTGCTCTTTTCAACTGGGAATCAGAAGAAGCATTTTCATATGAGATGAAATATTACAGATGACCTTCAGTCTGGTAATGAAAGGAGAGCGTTTTTTTTTTTTTTTTTTTTGCAAGTGCTGATTGTCATGTGCTGCTGTGCATTGGAAACACCTTCATGCAGTCTGATGTGAATTCTAAAGTGAATATCTGAAGAAACCTTAGAGATAAAATTGCTTTCTTCTGCTTTAATGTTACCAGCAGGGCTGCAACAACATACTAATTATGACTGACAATCCTCAGGGATTTTAAATGCTTGTGGATTTGATACATTGATGTGTTTGCTTTTAATAAGAAGACAGTTCATACCAGCCCTGTTAGCTTGAGCTTTAAAGGTTTATGCTGGGATTTGGTTTAGGATTAACTGCTTTTATTAACGCTAAGAAGTAATTTATGCAATTGGCTTATTTGCTATTGAAAAGGACATTTTTAACACATCCATGATTACAGTGGATCTTGTGTGCTGATGGCAACACATGTCATCTAATGCATCTTTAAATGGTGGGTCCAAAGGTAAATGTGCTCACCATTGTGGTGAAGTAGTCACATTCTTTTAAAACATTCTGGTAAAGAAGTTAGTCGGCTTTCTTTGAGACCTGGAAAATGGAAGCAGAATTCTGTTTGTTTGTCATTCTATGCTGCTATTCTTTGCGAAATTAAATGGTTTGAACCTGAAAATATGCACTATGGGAATGGATTTTTTTTTCTCTCATAAGATATCCAGGTGGTTGTTTAGGTTGAAAACAGTCTCAATAGTCTCTCAGGGAGCACAAACATAATGCTAAATTAATGACAGTCAAAGGGACATTGTGTCTCATAATTTTTGCTAAATGAGTGTGATAAACACTGAAACATGCAGTTGGAGTTCAATTAAAGTAAGCAATGGCTAAAAGGCTGTTTGTATCAACATTGCCATGAATTCAGAACATGCCTTCCAGTTCCACTTTGTTCTAAGACTACTTTGAGACCACAGAACCATCTGAATAGCACACGAATTAGCAGCAGAAGCGTTCAGCGCGTTTAAACTTTAGATAGAGCTTAGAAGCCCGCAGCAGCCCTATGAGTAAATTTTGCAATATGTGCATTATTATTCAGCAAGTGCATTTCCCATTAAACAAATCCTAGAATCTAAGCAAGCTAAACTCAACTCTTGACTTTCCAACACAGAGCACACACATACACACACTCGCACTCACACTGACACACAATATTACTTAAGGGCTTTCCTTAACCCCACCACCCTCCCTTCATTTATGTGACGATCAATTATTTGCCAGTTTATCTCAATGACAAGTGGACTGTCCTCTGTGGGGCTGTGTGTGACTTTTTACAAATAGTGCTGATATGTCCTCTTATGTCTGCCAGCTCGCCCAGGGGAATATCACCACTAACCCACAGCCTCCTGGCTTAACTCCTCTTACTGTCTGTCAATAGCCACACAAGGCTAGATGGCCTTTTGAGGACGGGGAGGACTTTACAGCACAGCTCTGCACTGGTGTCCAGACAGTCAAATCAAAACACAATCATATACATGTATACATAATCGATGCACTTATACATGTAGCATCTTGTCGCTGATGGGTTTAAACCTTGTAACTCCAATATTGATGTTTTATGTTTTAATTTTACCTCAAGGATTGCATGCTGCTCTATGGGTTGAGAAAACTCAACAACTGAGGGATTTTCAGAGCAAATTAGATGAAGTCAAAAAAAGTACCTGGCAGTGAAGCTAAAAACTAGGCTGTTTGTAAAGAAAAGCTGGCAGACTTCTCCTCAAGATCAACATGAGAGACATCACTAGACGCTTGAGAAAGTTGACCATTCTGTCCCATACAAAAATAGGTTGCAGCCAAAGGCATGCAACTAGATTTTGGGAAACTTTACAGGAAAATCAAAATTTTTCAAAGTAGATCTAAACTTGATCAACTATATATATTTTGAAAATGACAATACCATCACATGAGTGCATGTGATGCAGGGCAGGCAGAGTGCTCGTCTAGTAATCAGAGGGTTCCGTGGTCACTTGTAAATGTACCATTTACAGATAAAGAGATACTTATCCTACTAAACAGATCTCGTGGATCAATAAAGTATCCTTTAGCATTAAACAATATATTTTATCTATTGCTGAATTAACTCCTTATTGTTTTGTTATTTGGACAATAACATGTTTCATTGCAGAGTTTGCAAAATGGAAATTCAAGAGCATCACTTTCAGTCGAACTTTTGTCCTCAGGCTTTTGAAAAAAATCACATTTGAGTTAAATATTTTTTTTGCACCTTTAGTTACAGTACCCTCAGTAGGCCAAACAGTGTATATTTTAATGCTGGAAGATGCCTCATCCTGCTTTTGCCAAAATCAGACGAGTTGTGTCACAGATATCACGTTTGACAGTTTGATGGGCGGACACTGCCCAATCCAAAATATAAATGCAAATACAATATTTGTTATTAGACAGTTTTCAAACAACTGTCTTATGCATTGGTTTTGCTCTCGGAAAATATATATTGTATGAGAATGATAACATAATCCCCAAGACACATGAAAAAAAAACAACATTTCCATTGATGGTGTCATTGCATTTATCCCCCTTCTCCTCAGCACAAATCTCTACTGACTGTGACCAACATGATTGTGTGTGCATATCCGCCCCACTGAGTGTGTGTGCGTTTTTGTGTGTTATATGTGTATGTGTGTGCAAGCGCACACGCATCAAGCTACGAAATCACCAGTCAACATCAATCACTCTCAAATAACACAGCCCGTTTACACCACAGATTCCCCCAGGCAGGGATAAAAGATTAATGCCATTGGAAAATATTGAGACGAGTTGTACAATTTGTTATTTGTACTGGGTCAGCTAAGGCAATGCATGTTCTGACAAAATACAGTTTCATTAGATGGGGAACACCAAAGTGTATAGGAAACTTTGAAATGCAGAGGGAAGCCCAAGCCCATAACAGAGGAAAACCTGCACCCATTTAAGATAACCTGCACCCATAACAGAAGAAGCAACACTAATAAAAAAGGAGTGCTACATACATCCATTAAAAAGGAAAACTTTCACCCATTATGTCTTACAGTTGGAGCATCTGTCAGTCAAATGATAGAACATTATTTTATACATGTCATGGATTTTTTCCCCTCAAGCCCATTGAGTCAAACACAATCAGTGACTCGCATGAAAAAGTGTTGAGTTTCCAATTTGTGTACACCTCCATACAAAGCTGTCAGGTAGAAGTCTTCATTGTGTCTCCACATAGAAACATTGACTCAAGGCCTCTTCATTGTTTGCCCAAGAACATTTAACCTCTTGAAAAACAAGACATTGATTGGGGTCTATTATTGTAAAACGTAATTGCAGCACAGCATCTCAACTGAGCTTTTTGTTGTTTTTCTCTCACTGTGGAATTTATCTTTCTTAGAAAGAGCTGATATTATTTGATATAGCACATATTCTGAGGCTACAAATTGTTAACTGTCCCTGATGCAATGCTATTGTCCAAGAAAAATGTCTGTCAGTCTGTCAAATGTAGTATCTCAGGTGACATCTCAGATACCACTCGTCTGATGATTTTTTATGAAACTTAGAAGGATCATGCATATTCACACTGTGCTCCAGAATTTAAAAAAATGCACTGATTAAGTTAATGGGGGCACTATAATTAAAGGTCAAAAGTTTAAATCCAAATGTGATATCTAGGACACCACTGGTCCAATATTAATTAAATTTGGTGGGATAACACATCGTTTAATACCAGATCATTGGTGGGTGATGACATGTTTACCTGTTTACAAGAGAAGAGTTTCAAGTGTACACACATTGGAAACAATTTACTACTCTTTTATGTGAGTCACTGATATTGTCTGATGTAATGGACATGCGGGCTTGAGGGAAAACAATCCTTGAGATGACCTGTGAATTTGTTGCTGATACTTATTAGATTTAGAAATATTTGTTGTTTTTATATGTGTGAAACTGTCACTTTAATGTATTTAAATGTATATTGTATACATGTAAAATGTGTTTAGATACATTTCTAAATACGTCTTTTTGTGCATGTATAACACTGGCACTGGATGATTATTTCAGACAATAGAGTATTTTTGTATTGCATTGTATCATATCGTATCGTATCCTATCGTATTGTATTGTATTGTATCGTGCCGTATCATATCGTATCGAATCGTATCACATTGTATATCATATTGTATCCTATCATATCCTATATTATTGTATCGTGTTGTATCGTATCGTATTGTATCCTGAACTGAAGCTGTGCTAAATCTGACCC
>OMLF01019384.1:1421-17452 GCA_900302615.1 Holocentrus rufus
CCCTCGTCATCTCCCTCTCTCACCCCATCAGGGTTACACATGTGACCCTGGACCACCTGCCACGCTACAACTCCCCCACCGGCCGCATCGACTCGGCACCCAAGGACTTCGAGGTCTATGTGAGTCCTCCTGATTCAGTGATTGGTTGGACTGTTTACTTGCCTTGCTTGCACCCATGAATATCCATTTTCATCAAACACGTGCCTGGGGTCTGGGATTTTGTCTCTTGTAATATGGTTTAAAAGCCTGCATTACAGTCAAGGGATGCAATTTTCTGAACTTGTTTCCACTCGTGGCTCTCAAGGTGCTCGTCCAAAACCACGAGCTGCCCAGTGCAGAAAAACTGGAGGAAAATGGCAGCAGCAAATCAGCATAAATCAGCTTCACTGTCACTGAAAACGAGAAAAGCCGCTCTCTGCTGCTGAACACACACCGTGATGATTCATGATGAGTCTGATTGTGAATAGTTGAGACTCTAATAGCTGTGATGTGTCTCCTTGCAGGGCATGGTGAACGACACAGAGGAAGGCACGCTGCTGGGAAAATTCACTTACAACCAGGATGGAGAGTCGACACAGACGTTCAATCTGCCTGTGAGTTAAAATGAACGGAGAGAAATGGACCAGTTTTGATTTCAGTGTCTTGTCTTTCATTGAAGCCAAAATACTCAAAATCTGACCATTTGAATCTCTGTTTCCCTTTTTCTTTCTCATTCACACACATACATTTTTCTGTGCTCATCACATGACCACTCCTGTCCTTTTTCCTTTCATTTCCTTTTCCTTTTTCCTTTCCTTTCTTTTTCCTTTCCTTTCCTTTCCTTTCCTTTCCTTTCCTTTCCTTTCCTTTCCTTACTCTATCCATCCAACACATGCACACACACACCTCATGCAGAGCCCCAGTGACGTGGTGTACCGGTTTGTGGAGCTGCGTGTCCTCAGTAACTGGGGTCATGTCGAGTACACGTGTGTTTACCGATTCCGGGTCCACGGGAAGATCGCCGCCACATGAGACCCGGCTTCCCTGCCGGCGACGTGACAGCTCATATCAGAATGTATATTTCATAAAAGTTTATTGCAAAAAAATATACATCAGTATTGGCTCAGATCAGGTACGGGACTCTTTCACTCGCCCACTTCTCCAGTGTGTGGGAGATTTAATGAGAAAGAGACATTACACAGGTATTTTGGTTTGTTTTTTTAAATTAAAGTGAAAGTCGTGGTTGGATGTGCACTAAGGGCTGAATGTTATTGAGATAAATATTTATCATTCCTGCAAGTCAGCTCTTCATAGTCATCGGTCTGATGGTTTTGCAGTGTTGTGGATTACACTGACAGGACTAAGGAGATGATCTTTCTTTCCTTTGAATGAATGTGCAGTATTGATGAAGACTTTGTTTGTAAAGTGCTATAAAAAAAAATCTACCCATTCAAATCATTTTTCACCTCAAGGTTCTGGAAACGTTTTGTTTTATGTGTGCCACAGAATTTTTCAAACTTTTGGTATTTGTTGTGGGAAGGTTTATTGAGCGCGCCTGCTGTTGTTCAGCAGCGTCCTTGTTTCCTGTGGACACAGTTCAACACATTCCCAGTACAGCCACGGTCTTCTGCTGGTGCGTTTGGTACCTTGCTCAAAGGCACTTTGATACAGGAGAGGAAGGTGTTTGACTTTCACTTTCTTGATCCACATTTTCCCAGCTGGTTTTGGGATTTGAACAGCAGCCTTCTGGTCACAAGCCTGCTTCTATAACCTTTAAGCTACTGCCGTCCATACATCATGAACATATATTATGAAATTATAAATGCTCATTTCAAAGCAAAAAATAAAAAAAAATAAATTCTGAAGTTCTTCATTCAGGATCTTTAAAATATGGAAGATGTATTTTTTTCAACTGTTGTCAACTAAAGACAGGTTATCTATTGTCCTTTAAAAATAACCTGATCTTTTTTTGTGTGTCACTTTATAATGGATTATCGCTGATCTCTTATCGCTGATGTTGTGACTGATGGGATGAACCATCCTGTGGATGTTGGGTTAAGATTATACCAATGGCAGCAGTGAATGCAGATGTTTTGTATCAGTATTTTCTGTTATTATCCAGCTTCTTAGTGGCTGCTATCTGCAGTAAGAGTTTGGGTCTAAAGCACTTACGTTCCAAAGAGCCTTTGATGGAAAAGGTTATTAAATTTCCAAATAATTAAATTCAAATTCAACCCACAATTCAAACTTTTGTTGGATGTAATAGGAGGCACAGAGTTACAGATATTATAATATGATAACTGATATTATATATCAGGTGTAACATGGAATTAGATGAGATAAGTATTTATTTAATTTATTTAATATTGTGATGGAAGTGACAACAATCAGCATAATTCACAAACAACAGTATATGTCATTGGTTTAAAGTGTGTATTCAAATGACATATTTGTCTTATTTTGGTTGTTGTACATAAAAGCAAAAAGTAACCATAAGATCAAAAATGATATGCAGCTTTCTAACATTTAAAATTGTGACTTTTTTTCCAACTTCCAGTAGATTTTTAACTTGTTCAGTTTTGTTTTTTTCACTGGAATACTTGAATACCTTTCTGCTAACCTCCTTGACGCTCGTCATGTTGACTCCATGACGTCTGGGTTTCTACCAGGGCTCTTTCTGTCTTGTAAATAGCTTTTATTTTCTTTAAACTACAGAATCAGGAAACAAAAGTCTTTATTTATTTGGTATTAAAGGGGCATACCGTCCATTATGTGTTATGCCTACATTGTTTAAAAACAGTCCTGTCAATATTTTTTAATTTTCAAAATGCTCTATACTTATCTGTAAAATTAATTCTACTACATCAGATATTTCTAAAATAGGATCTTTTCTGTTAAAATGTTGTCATTTGGTCAACCAGGGACTAAAGTTTCATCGTGTCCTTTTGTACAGGAACACAATGAAAATGTACGCTTCTGTCCATAATTTGTGTTCATTATATTAAGACTGCAGAGAGATAGAGAGAGATTTCATTAAAAAATATTTACCTGTTTTGATTATCTGCTCTCTTTGGGTTATCACACCCAGTTTTTTGTTTGTTTTTTTTTTGATATTTCAACATGAAAAAGGCATTTTTTACATCTTGATGCAAATTGATCTTTAGCTTGATGTTCGCTACTGACAGACTGTAATCATCCATGAAGTCAGTATATTGTGTGCTTCTCTCAGTGCATGACAGATTTACACTGAATGTTCAAAACATTAGGGACATTTTCTCTCAAGTAGCCCAATAAGGTAAATCCTTGAAAAAGCCGTTATCTCAAATTGATTTCCGTTATTAAATCTCTACTGATCACAAAGGAGATCTCGTTAACAAGAAGCAGACAAGTCACTCAAGGATTTTTAAGCTTTGAGACAGCTGACATGCAGATTGTGCAGATTGTGTATATAATATTCAGTGTCAATTTCAAATGCACCTTTATTATGTTATTATTTTACTCAGTGTTCATTCATAAAATACAGTTTTGTCAGATATAATGATTTTGGGCTCAGTAAAAGTGTTAGTGACAGCCACCATTTAAGGAAAAAAAAGGGTGACACAAAAGTCACATTTACATAAACTTCAAAAATGTGTTACTAGCTTAAATTCAAATTTAATCCATCAAAACATTTATTGCACAATATTATTTTATAACATTGCTTCTTAAATAAATTGCTATGGATGGAATCATTTACATTTTGGAATTATAAAGGCATGAATTTCACAGAACTTTATTAATTCATACAAACGATTACAGAGTATTTTGGAATGAAATCTTTGTTACCTTTATGTATTTAAAACTTACACAAAGACTCTTAATTCAAAGTTTTCTTGATTATGTTATCAGTGAATCATGATTTGCTGTGCTCAAAATCTTAAGTGTTTCTTGCTCCTGTTGGTACTTGGAGTGACACAGTTTATACAAAGAGATGGAATCAGGAGACAGTAGGAAATGTCAAATATGTCATTATACACCAAGGATAATACAACTTAAAACTGAATGTCATTCACTTACTATTTTTGCCAGAAAACAGGTGATACTTTTCCTTTTGTACTTGTAATCTGGTGCACTGAGCCTATGATGAGGCCTGTGCAACACCTCTGCCTTAAATACTTATTACATTTTTCTATAGAGGTACTCTTTCATGGACATAAAGCACCAGCAGTGACGTCCATTTCAGCCACTTGTAGGTGCAAAGCCATAAACAACAAGGAGAGAAACTGTCCTAGTTTATCAGAGTACACGATGTGATCTGGAGATTTGACCCCTTTATTTTCCCCCAAAGAAAGAAGCCAAACAGGCATTTTAAATCATGAATCTGCAAGTCCTGCAAGTGTGCTGGGACTCATTGGCTGGTTTGGATTATGAAGTTACAAGTGTGCCAAACACTTGCTGAGGTATTCATCAGAGTATTTGGTTATCAATGTCTATTTGTAAGCCAAAACTGGGATTTTTGTCAAACTTCCAAAATAAAATGCATTTTAATATATTTGCTGTTGCAGTTTCTGATTCATAACTACTTAATTCCAACCCATGTGCTATTTCTTAATGTATGTATTAAGTTATTTTGTGAAAAACAGAAACTATAATGACATAAGACCTGTTAAATTCCTGTATAATGAAAGTTCATCAACCTTGTTCTGGGCCTATGAGCAAGAGTTGGAAGGATCCACCATCCATCCATCCGTCCTCCAGCAGGACTGAATCTTGGTACGCAGGTTGACCATAGGCGAGCAAAGAAGTGATGAACTTTTAGGGCCTGTTGACCTCTAATGGATGTGGTAATGAATGGGGTTGAGCATAAATGTGGCCATAGTTTGCAAACCCATCCATGTAACATCATTTTTTTTAATTCCATTACAGTTAGTTATCTCATCAATGCTGTAATCAGCAATGTAATCCAAGGGACTACCCACCATTTCAATAACCTAAAAAGCAGTACTATAATCCATTAGAAATATCTTTAAATAGAGTATGTTTATTTCAGTAACACAGCTGAATACATTTACAGTATATTGTTTTTTTTTACATATATCCTATGTTGAGCTATTACAAGTATTATGTTACTACCTGGCCCTGACTACCACCTCTAGGTTACATTTTCTTTCTTTCTTTCTTTCTTTCTTTCTTTCTTTCTTTCTTCTCCTCTTACATTTGACCCTCCGTGTCAGGAAAAGTTTCTGCTTTGCAGCAGAAACACACGAGCATCTTGGGGAGTTGCTTGGTGAGAATGAGATAGCTCCAAGGCTGGAAGAAGCTGCTCATGGAGAAAAGTATGAAGGCTGTGCTGGTGAGGAAAGGCCAGGACTTGGACAGAAAACTCCTGACAAAATACTCAACCAGGGGGAGCACATAGTGGGTGGTGACCATCAGAAACATGGTCAGCACTGTCTTGAATGCCCGCGTCTTCACAGGATCGGCCTCCCTCTTGCCGGGCCCCGACTGGCGGAGGGACCTGAGAACCAGGATGTTGCAGGTGGACATGATCACCAAGACGGTGACCAGGACGCAGAAGACCAGGTACCATTTGTGTTTTCCGTTGAAGATCAGTGAGATGCAGAAACCAGCAGTTAAGACGTTCACCACAAAGCACAGCCACAGCCGCAGCTTGGGTTCCTTGAGCCGGCGGTACACCAAAGGATGGCAGACCGCCAGGTATCTGTCTACACACTGAAGGCAGAGCAGCAACGGACCGCCTACCTGGTTGAAACCCCAAGACACAAAGACAGCCCTATTCAAGGTGTGCGTGATCCATTGACAGAAAAACTCGATAGGCATCGTGGTGCAGAAGAGAATGTGGATCATGGACAGGTTGAGCATGAAGATTCGTGAGTTGGAGCAGATACCACGTTTGCCCAGCAGGATTCTTAGGAGCAGTATGTTGGTTGGCAGCCCCACCAGGGTCAGAGTGATCATTGAGGGCACGTAGAACCACCCAAACCATCTTTCTGAGCCATTTTCTGTTTTGTTCAGGTTGGTGGTTGCATTGTCCAACATGGTTCCTGAGCTTGATGGCAAAGCCCGTTCCCTGCAGTCACGATATCTTGCTTGAAAATCTGTCAAAAGAAAATATACAGCATAATTTGCCCACACCAAGCCTTTTTTCCCTTTTTCAACCAGTCATCTCATCCATCTCTGAAAAAATGACTTTCTATTCCCTTACTCAGTTGCCATAGACGATCTTAAGGAGCCCACTGTTAAAGGAATATGCCAACGTTTTGGGAAATATTCCCTTTTTACAAATTACCCAGACTGAGACAAGATGTTCGATACCCTTTTCACCTCTGTATGTCCACTGCTTTGGTTCCTATGGCTAGCATTTCATGTTAGCTTAGCATAAAGACTTGAAGTCTACAGGATTCATTAGCCTAGCTCCGTCAAAGTGATAAGATAAACCTTAAAGCAACCCTCTGTGATGATCCCTGTACTGTTCTCTCACCACCAGAAGAAAAGCCTGCTAATTTGCATTTGCTGCCACCATATCAGCCAACTATAACCCATTTAATAATGCTGGTAAAAATGCTCTGTCATCTGTCGGGTTTTACTTTGCATAATGTCTTATGCCAGGTGCTCTTTTGCACAGTCTGTCTAATTTGTAGACATGAGTCAAATCAGATTTCCCAGCACTCAATCGAATCATTTGTTATTTTAAATTTTGGCACAGTGCTCTTGAGCAAGGCGCTGAGCATGGGATTTTCTCCCTCGCTTTACCCACCAAGATCAATTGAGCAAGTCTTGTGATTTAAACTAATAACTATGTTCAAAAGACACCTCTCTCACCTCAGGATAATGAGGCCTATATGTTAATCATCAATATAAATTCCAGATAAGGAGTCCATTTTCAAGATTTTAGGGTAAAAAAAACATCAACTTTAGTTCATCGTCCAGTATCTACAAACTATGGAGGATCTGGGCTGTCAAAGTATTATTTTTGACAAACAAGGAAGAACCGAACAGCCCTCAAAATTATGACTTTAAATTTTATGGCATCAATCACTTCACGCTACTTTTTGGAACAAAACTCTCCGGTTACATTTGATATATATATACCTACATCTACAATGAAAAGAAAAGATTTGTATGAAACATCCACTATTGAAGGATAGTGATTAATGACACAACATCGAAACAAATTTGGACATTTTTGAAAGAGAGAAAGTAGTCATTGTTTAAAGGCAAAGGGCTAAAGGCAAATGTAATATTCAGTAGAATTTAGTAAAATGTTCAAGTAAATAAAACGCCACACATTTACAGTCACATTACCTCTAAGAAATCACAGTGTTCTTCATCAAGAGTCCCATAAGACAGGTGCATCAAAGTGTGTCTGGATGAACCTAAAATAACTTACTGACTGCATCAGGCTCCGCTGGGAGATTAATTTCCTACATTTGAATACCCAGACGCAAAACTGACAGATGTTGATTCTACCTTCATGTTGAATGTCTATTTGTAGAGTGATTTATATGATCGGTCTCCTGCTTGCCTCAGTCTCTGTAGAGCCAATATGTCTGTATTTCACACATTATTAAACATGCAGGTAGTTGGATATCTCTCTGCACCAGTCCCACCGTGACAAATTCAAATGGTATTTATTGCAAATAAAATCATTCTAATTGCGGTTTGTTTTGATATAATGCTGGAAGAGTGAGGTGTGAGAGCAGCCAGACAAATGTACTTCTTGTTTTAAAGTTGTTCAGCTGTAGAATTACATGGATATTGTTTTGTTACTCCAAATAGGGTTAGGGTTAGGCTTAACACATTTTATATAAAACATTTTATAGACAGTCTTTAATGTAGCTTTTTCACTTACAGTCCCTGATGTATTTTGCCTGTTTTATTCCTGTTCCTAAACTTGCATAATTCTTATCATACATGCTAACCCAATATCTGATGTCAGTTAGAAATCCAGTGTCACATTCACCTCCTCATTAAGTCTGTTGCATAATGTGAAATGCTATGAAATGCACAGCCTTATGTTTGCAGTGTGTTTGTCATGACTTGGCCAGCCTGTATTCCCACAGGGGTTTTATTTTCTAAACATTTAACACAGTCTAGGCACATTAGTAACACCTTGCAATGGATTTCTCATTTGAGTCCTGCTGCTCTCCTTGCATCACCTGTTTAC
This sequence comes from Holocentrus rufus, assembly GCA_900302615.1. NCBI lineage: Eukaryota > Metazoa > Chordata > Actinopteri > Holocentriformes > Holocentridae > Holocentrus > Holocentrus rufus. Next base: position 9,568 of record OMLF01019384.1, read on the forward strand.
TGAACAGCCTACAGTTGCATCAGTGAGATAAAATGTTCAGCTGCAGAGGTGGAGGTGAAGAAGTATTCATGTGCACAGATCTGGGATCAGTTTAATCTCCACTGCATGACACAGAACAGAGATGAGAAAAATGTAAAAGTGATCACATGGGGCGTCTTTGGAGAACAAGGCTTTATTGCCCACAACTAGAACCTCAAGCACATCATGCTCATAGAGTACTTAACAGCAGATTTTACAAAGCTTTACAGGAAGTCATGAAAACAAGACTAGTAAAATATGTAAACTATGTAATGAGGAGATAAAAATACGAAGGAAACATGAGAGAAAATACATAAAAAGAATTTAAAAAAGGAATTGAAATCACAAAAGAAATGAAATCAAATAAGATTACAAACTCGCAATTACATTAAATCAAGAAGCAATTTAAAAGATGATAAATTAGCAATTGAAATTTTCTCAGACAGATTGAACCACAGACAAAAACACAAAGATCAGACAATATTAAAACACTTGTGAATCTTTGTACTTCTCTTTGCAAAACAGCCTGTACAACCCCAACCCATGAACACACCAACACATCCCATGTTCAGATCAACCGTGGACACACCCCTTCATACGTACAGAAGCTGTCCAATCAGTGAAGACTTCTAACATGCATCACCACCTCTATTTTGCAACATTAACCAATCACAGCTGTGAGACTGAGACTGTGTTGAAGCGTGGTGATTGTCCCTCAAACTGGCCCAATCAAAAAGTTGTATTAGACCCTGTGGACCAAAGTTTATAAGCCCCCAGCTCCACATATCTGCTGCTACATGCAGCGAAGGCCTGCTGAACTGCTGCTGCTGAACTGCTGCTGCTGCTGCTGGGACAAACTGAGTCAGCTGAGGACCGGAGGACTCCGTAAACTCTGCTGAGGTAAGATGGATTGATTTGATGTTTAGTTAAGTTATATTGTTTTTTTTTAACCTGTTAGAGTTTGGCAGGTCGCTGGTGGGATTTTACAAATTTGAAGCAAATTTTTGTTGTTTTCTAATTTACACAAATTGTAATTATTTTTTACACACATTTAAAAAGAATTGACACCAAATTTTAAACATTTTCATAAATTTGACACAAATTCTATACAAATTGGTAGAATTTTAAGGGGCACTGCCATAGGTAGAGCACTTGGACTTAAATTTGGAATAAATAATAGAGGTGCAACTATTCAATTCATTCCATCGATTATAAATAAAATAAATAGAATCAATTGCTCTGACTTTGGCCTGAATCGCGGTGAAATGCTTTGAATTGAATCATTCGCAAAAAAAAGACCTAATGTTGCACTGATCTAACAGCATCCTATGAACTGCAACTTTTTTGTCTATAAGCCTTTTTTAGTTTTTAATTATTTAAATGAGTTTTACTTTATTGTTTTTTTTTTCACATTTCAGAAGCAAAATTATAGACTTGCATTATTGCACGTGTTTATTTAAAGGTACATAATGCAAAGTTGCATTGAAATGAGGACCCTTAAGACTCAACTGACAAAAAAATAAACGTCACAGATAAATCATGTGCTTATTCCACAATTTTTGTTAGCTGAGTCTAAACAGTCCGTACCTCAGTCAGCCGTAAATAGCATAGTTCACCTTTAACAGATATAAAATTTGGACTAAAAGTACTGATTAGACTCACTGACTTGAATCGTGGTTTACAAACTCTAATCAAACTGATATAGTCCCGAAAAAAAAAAATGTTCTTGAATCAAATAATTGCCAACTAGTGAACAGATAATGAAATTGGGTCAACCCTGAGAAATTCATGAAGAAGCAAGGATGTAATCATGAGCGTTGAAATCTAGTGACTAGGTTGTAAAAAACTGCTGTATTTTAGAGTGATAGAAAAATGTTTTCATCAGTGTGAATATTTTTGCAACAAGCCTTCAATGAGGTCACAGCATCCATGGAGAATCAAAACTAATTTGCATATCCATCGATTCCCTGTTTCTCTTTTTCATAGCAGCCAAGTCTCTTCCTTCTTTCCCACCATGTTCAACACCACTCTGAATCCCACCCATGACCTCTATGTGAACTCCACCACCCCCGGCGCCCACAGTGGCCCCCCGCCGTGGTACCAGTTTCCGGTGTGTGCCGTGGCCCCTTACGGCTTTATCTTCTACTTCGGGGTCAAGGTGTTCAACCTGGCAGTGGGGACGCCCTCCAACATCCTGGTCATGTGGCAGATCGCCACCAAGAAGACCGACTCGTCCACCTCTGACATCTTCATCTTCAACCTGGCCATCCTGGACGCTTACTTCTGCCTGATGACGCCCATAGAGATGGTCAACCGGCTGCTGCTGGGCGACAGTCGCATCTGGTACTTCCAGAGGTTCGCCTACGGGGTCAAGGACGTAGCACCGCTCTTCCTGGTGAGTTTGAGTTGGTAGGAAACTCTTGTATTGTAAGACTTTCATTAAAGCTGCCAAAGCTTGTCTCGAAGCTAAAATGTATGACCTCATTGTTCTTCAAGATACTTTGGATTTAAAAAAAAAGAGAAACATGAAGGTTATCCTCTTCTCCTGGTCTCCTGGTCTAGGTGTGTATCTGTCTGGACCGCTATATGGCCGTTGTCCACCCAGTAGTGTTCACCGGTATCCGTGACAACAAGATCCGCATCGCCATTTCTGTGGTGGTCTGGGGCCTTGTCCTGGCTTATGGCCTCACCAAGTGCACCCTGGGAGTCATGAGCGTCAACGAGGTCTTCAGCGGCGTCATCCTCTCCGCCTTTGCAATTATGGTCTTCTGCAACATCTCCGTCATCTGGGTGCTCCGCCGCTCTGTGGCAGGAAAAGAGGTGATGCACCCGGTGAAGAAGAAGGCTTTCAAAATGGTGCTGATCATCCTGGCCATCATCGTGGTCAACTACCTGCCGCCCGTGGCGCTCATGCCCTTTGTGTCCTACTACACGTTCATTGCGTTCCGCTGCCAGATCAGCATCAGCGTGTTCTCCATCATGGATCTCAGCTGCAGCATCGAGCCGCTCCTCTACATCACCAAGATGGAGTGCATGGCCGGCGGCTGCTGCAGGGGAAAGGTCGCCACAAAGCCGCAGGATGTGAAGGTGTGAGCCTCCTTGAATCATCTTGGAAAGCTTCAAGGTTCAAGGAGTTTTTATTGTCATTTCAAAGCTTGTGCACACATGAAGACACAAGTCCATCTCCATCCATTGTACTGAAGAACAACACTGTCACTGTTCTTGTTCTACTTCCTTAGACCTGTTTTCCTTAGATCTCCTCAAGCAAAAGTAGCGAGGTAAGAAGTGATGAGGAGAAGGAGAAATTAATTCTCACACACATTAATGAAATGTAGGAAAGTGACTGAGGTTGAGGTAAGGTTGAGGTAAAGTGGGTACACCAAAAAAGTAAATTGCAACTCCGGGAGTGTGTCAGATGTCACAAACTGATCATATATAAAAGTGTAAGAATACTGAAGCATGGATTTCACCTTTAACTTAGTTGAGTCAGTTCTTTACATCCTCCATGCCAACCGGCTGTAAAAACCCGTTCTCTAAACACTCATGACTCAATTTAATGGCAGCCTCAGGCGGTGCCTTGTTTATAGAACACTAATTAAACACTTAGCCAGTCATTAATTAAGCATCATAATCCAAAACACTGGGGGACCAATTAGCAGCAATGTAATGAGTGAGCATGCAGATAATGTGAGTGGTGAACTCACGAAATAAACAATGCATTGCAATTAATTATGGCACAAACATATGCTGGGTGATGATGTACAGTGATTCAAGTGAGCACCTCCTCCAGCAAGGGTAGTTTGTTTGTGCTGGCTGAATCATTGAGTGGGGAAGATAGCTGACATCAATAAAGAGATCTCTTCCACACTGACTGAATGTAAAATGATCAATGGCAAAATTAATGAATGAATGCAACTGCAGTGTTTTTTTGTTTTTTTTGTTTTTTTCTGGAGTAACCTGTCTGTGGTTGACTAGATCCTCTATATTTAAGATGTTGAATGATGCTTAGCGAGACACTTTTTTTTTTAATGTAGTGTATACAGTGTGTTGTATTTGGTAAACTGTAAATCATAGTTAACTGTTGCTTTGGGAGACAATACATACTGAAAATTGTCAGTCCGAGAACCTTTGGCAATAAAATCTTTATTTTGTTTAAAACTTTGAATGTGTAAATGTTCCAGTATGTGATTTATGCTAAGAATGCATAAACCTGCATACCCTGCTTTGTCTTTACTTTTAATGTTGGGATTTTAGGGGGGGAAACAGATATACAATACACAGATAACTGATAATTTAAAATATTTTTATTGATCAGTGAATAAAATTGCTCATTACTAAAAAGTGTACATAATGATTCTCATTTTAGTAGAACTGAAAATCAAGATAAATGCAACATTCTGACAACTATGTGAAAAATGTGCAAGGCATCACTGGTTTTTGAGTGATCTGGCATCCAGTTTTTTTTTTTTTTAAGTTGTACAAAATGCAGATTCAAGTAGATACATACAGTATGTTTGTGGTAAGTCCAAGGCTCAAGGAAGGAGATACAGACTACTTCTTAGCACCATGTACAAATACTGTGAGGAGTCTGTGGAGGTTCAGAGAGAAGCTCAGAAGGCAAAAGGGTTGCAGACACAGTGTCTGTAATGTGATATGTGATCGAATATTAGCCTAGAAATAACAATAATATCTATTTGTCATTTCAAAAATTCTTTTTGAAACATTTAGTACTTGACCAAATGTTTAGATTTTGGTCCTTGTTCAATATGATATACAGTATGTTGACTTTGGGGAAATCACTTTCCAGCTGAAGATCATACATGATAACAAAAAGCACAATTATGTTAAATAGCAGTCTCTATCAGGACTGAATGACAGCATTTTTCAAAAGTTTCTCCAAAACTTTTGATGTGTTGATGTGTTCTAGACTTTCCTTACCAGCACAGACACATTAGGCAAAAAGTGGTTCATCTTAAAAAGGACCTTAGAAATCAAAGTGCTACAGGCATATTGCATATTAAAAGAAAGCTCTCTTTGGTTCACTTTGGTCATATAGTACATAGTAACAGAAATTTTTGATGAGACTGTGCTGAGCACATCAAAAAGAATTAGACTGCGAGGTTTAAATCTGAGTGATTTTGGCGTGTAACTCCTTCAGATTCTCCAGGCTGGCCTCAGGCCCGTCTTCTGAGGTCACGTACCCGGGGTAGACGGGATAAAACTGGGCAGGAGGTGTTGGGGCGGTGCCTTCTTCCTCTGGCGATGGAAGTAGTGGTATCAGCTTGGCGTGGGCGTAGTCGATCTCAAAGCCCTCAAAAATAAGCCCCACCCCCAAGGCGCCCAACCCCTCTTCAAGAAGCTTCGACACCTTCTGGGCCGCCAGCACCAGCGCTTCATAATTCCCCTTTTCTAGTCTGAATATATCAGAGGTCAAAGGTCGGCGTGGGACGAGCACAGTGAGTCCGGGGGAGTTGGGGAAAGGAGTGAGGAAGGCCACGTGACCCTCGTCCTCCCACACCCGCCACTGCTGCTCCTCCCCACGGACGATGCGTGAGAACAGGCCGGGGTGGGCGGGGTCGTCCCCCAGGAAGGTGAGACTGGGCGGGGCGTCGGGGAACGGGAGCTTGGCCCGAATCCTGGCTTGGATTTCCGCCAGGCGAGAGTCGGTCCAGCGGGGGGCGCTCTTGGAGGTGCAGTATCCCGGGTCGTACTGGTTGTGCTCCTCCTCTCCGGCTAGGTGAGGGCGCCACTCAGCATCCAGGCCGTGCAGCGGGAGAACACGGATCTGTAAACCACAAAATATAGGCAAACTGATGGAAAGTAAATGTCTATTTTGCTAAGCACGTGACCCTGCATATTTTAAGGATTCACAGAACATTTGCTGTGGGCAGCTTTATTTGCCTTCAAAAACGTGTCAGTCAAACCTCACTAGTGTGGAACAAATCCGGTGGTCAGTAGACCTCTCACCTGAGCGGGTTTGTCTCTGTGGGGTCTGGAGACCAGCGCACACCTCCGGACGCCCAGCCTGTCACACAGCAGCTCCCCGACAGCTCTGGCCCCCAGCAGCATGGACACGTACTCCCGCTCCCCCAGGTGGAAGATGCTGCCACCCACGCCCCCCGGGACCCTCCGCTCCAAGACAGCAGAGCCCGGGGTCCAGGGTCGGGGGTGGAGGTACCCGACCAGCTCCTTAGACTCCCATATGACAAGGCGGGGAAGACCGGAGGACATTCTGCAGAGCAGGGGAAGGAGAGGGTGTGCAGGATACCGATGAGGTGAACGGGCTTTTTTGTTGTTGTTGTTGTTTTACCTACAAAATGCCCACTTACAATACAGAACAAATGATTTCAACTGCATTCTAATAACCCCTTATGAAGACAACACCTGTTAACAAGATAACGATAACAAGTCAACAAGATAATGAAAACAGAAATAAAGCAAAGGAAAAAATGTGCAGATGTCAGATCAAATTATATTATTAAATACTGTATATGAACTGACATTTCATTTTTGGGGCATATTAGTTCTACTTTCATCAGTTTAAGGGATATGTAATATATCAGATTGTTCAAGTATAAACAGATATATTCAAATTCAAAGGAGAGTGTGTATCTCTTATTTTTATTGACAGGCAATAATTTATACCCTCCCAAACCTGACCGATGCTTCTACACAAAAAGAAACATAAGGTACATGGCTCAGATTCAAAATTAAAAAGCTTCTTAATAAAGTAAGCCCGAGTCAGCCACAGGATTTTTTTTTAGAAATTTAAATGAAATATATTTAAGTTTGGGGGTACACGCCATGTAATGTTGTTGACAAACGTTTTTAATAATGTATTGGCTGGAATATCTGCTTTCTAGTTACTATTATCTAATACTTTCTTCCCAGATTATTCTGTCACGTTTTATGTGCTTCAGTACGATATCATTGACTCTTGCTTAAGGTTAATGGAACACAGTCAAGGGAAATCCTGAATCAGGATCTTATCACAAGGTTTTTAGGCAAATAATGTTCTGACACCTCCTCGATCACTGCATTACAAACTTTAAGAAATTAACTTTTTACTAAAATATGAGCCGCTTCGGTGGATCACTTGTATGACGAAAACAAAACATAACATGGATCATAACAACTGAGTAAGGTTTGAGTCATGTTATATCAACTCTGTACCGTTAAGTTTGGTAATAAAAAAAGGGGGGCACATAACAAGAATAGCCGTTTAAAAGGAGTTTGGCGTCCCTTTCTCGCCGTACCGATTGTAACTGTTAGCTAATTCAGGACAGTTAAGCTAACATACCTTCTACTCAAAAACCTTGTAATCAGCATAAAGTAGAAGGCAGGACTCAGACCGACCTGTCCGCTACTTGTTTCGGCTCGTAATAAAAAATCACGTAGGCACAAACAGCGATAAATACAATGACAACTCCGCTAAATGTTTGTATCATGCCCTGCTCCGCCGCTTCGCGCTTTGTTGTCACGGAAGTCACATGAGCCCTGCTGCTGACGTAAACCGGAAGTTAAACAACTCCATTCAGAGAGTGGGGAGAAGGAAAGAGCTCTCACTCCGCCACTGTTTGAGTGCGCGAAAGATAGAACATCTTTGTCTGCGCGTTAAAGAAGCGACACCAGGGGTCGCTCTGTAGTTAAACTGAAGGGAAATGACTCGCCCACCTTGAAGAAAATGGTTGAGAATCAGGCTTCATTTTAACACGAGTTTCATGTGTACATTTAACTATAAACCAAACAGAGAACATGTATGACTTGATGATGAACGGCGCTGTTTAATTTACCTATAAAAACACCATCAAGACATTTATCGAATGTTTTTTTTGTTGTTTTTTTTTTTTTTTTTGGTGGCGGTTTT
>OMLF01019388.1:1756-12405 GCA_900302615.1 Holocentrus rufus
ATTTTTGTGGTTTACTGGTTTTACTGCTACCAGACATCAAATGGCCCTACTTCCTACTCTTCAATTTCTGTCATCTGTTCATTCTCTTATTTTTCACCTCAGTTACTGTTTGTCTTCTGTACACCCACCCTCTCTTTGGACAGGGTTCAAGTCTGTCCATGATGCCATTGAGTCCCTGAGGCAGATTGGTGAAATCAAGTCCCGCCTGGACAAAGAAAAGCTTCAGAAAGACATCAGACACATCCGCAGCAAGGTGGTGGAGTCCAGGGACCTGTAACATTACCAAGAGAAGAGCTCCATTTCACTCTTAAACCCATTTGTTCTGCAGCATGAGTATTAGCAACGCTCTGTTAAAAACTAGCCACAAGACCTTTAGCTATTAAATGGAAGATTCACACACAAATGCTATTCTGTGATATTCTTGATTGTTCCTCTATAGGTATGCCATTTTACAGCAAATGTGTAAAGTGTATCACATGGCTCAAAAAAGGTTATAATCAGCTAAGCATACTCTATTTTCATCACTTTTGAAAAGCGAATAAAAATATCTTTTTGTATGGTAGAACAGAATTGCATTTTAATGAAGTGTTAGACAGCTCTTCTTGAACAAACTGTGTCCATTCACACTTTACAATTTCGTTCATGACTGCTAAAGTCTGGCCTCATGTGAGACTATAAAAAAACTCTGCTTATTAAAAAAAGGTACATTTATGCCTTTTGTAATATAATTGTTCACAGAAAGATTGCTTGTAGTGGGACAGATTGTTAGGCTACACAACAAAGTAATTTTCAGAATCAAAGAAATCCAACTGCCAACTTGTACTCGTGTGGCTAATTTTGTAAACTCAAAACCAAGAAGAAAATTAAATAGCCTATTTTTATTTCGCCAACATCACCATTATTGCTCTAAACTGATGAGATTCAACAATGAATTTCCTTCACAAGTTTACTATGACCATTCCATCCTATTAAAACGAAAGCACATGTTCAGTAGTGGTTCGATTTTTAATCAATGAAGGTTCACTAATATTTAAAGATTCTTTTGCAAAACAATATACTTCGTGAATGGTAGTTAACTTCGGTCGCTACTATACGGCAAAAACAAACACCGGAGTGTATGAGCAATGATTTCCAGTTGGCGTCTTAATACAATAAACTACTTCGTGGGTCACAGGGGTGCGTTGATTGGATAATGCCTTTTAATGTGTGGGCCAATCAGAACTACGCAACAGAACTCTTAAAAAGATAGTTCCGGTGCAACGCTCGGGTGGATATTTAGCAGTCCGTTCTTCTGCTTACTAATAACTATACTCGTTTTTGTTTTGAAAGCAAAATGCCGAAACCCGGGATCGAACCAGGGACCTTTAGATCTTCAGTCTAACGCTCTCCCAACTGAGCTATTTCGGCTTGAAAGCTGGCGACCCTGCAGCTAGTGACAACCTGAAAGGGAGCACCGAGTAGTAACTGTGAAATAAGTGAACAGTACCTTAGTGCTAGTTTCAAACTTGCCAGGTGTTAGGTCCATGAAACTCACCAATATCACAGCTTGAAGTGGGCCCATAATATCCAAGTATGTCAAATGTAGATTTCAGGTTCTGTCGATTCCCAGCATCAAGGCCAAGGTGGTGCCAATATCACACATATGACAAAATACAGAAGACCCAAGGGAACCTAATGAGGCTTATCCATCAATTGTATTTTCTGCTGTTTCTGTAATAAAAAAAAAAATGAGCTACTTGTTAAACTGGAAAAATAACCAACGTTATTCAGAAATATTTTGACATACACTGTTACTGTAAAGATTTAATCATCAAGCCTGCAGAACACATTGTACATTTTTTACTTCTGTTGGATTTAGCTAACGTTACAACACTAACATTAACCTAGCTAACGTTACTATGTTAACTTAGCTAACGTTAGCCTACATAAGACGTTTTGATAAAGTTAATGTTGCAAGTTAACTGTTAGCTCAAACTTTGCCAATGGAGATAAGTGACACCTGACAAATTAAAAAGTAATGTCCGTAATATCCAATTAAATTGGTTTTGTCCATGTGAAATGTAATGACACGCTGCTGTGTTACCTTACCTAGGTGAAATACTTGCTGCAAAGGCAAGACGTTTCTGGCTAACGTTAGCTAACCTTAGCGCTTGCCACTGATTTCTCCCGCTAACTAACGGTCGCATTCCTCTTTTTTTCAGTAGGAAAAGGATGAAATTCCTTCTCTCCATTTCCAGCTACACAACAAAACAACATAAAGCAGGCGCTGGCAACGGCTAGCCGACAAACAACGTAGAAAATAAACACAGTTTTTGGTCCGCAAACATTAGGAGTGAACCGACTTATGGTATGTGTTGCGAAGATAGCGCCATCTACTGACCAATAAAGGTAACTTCCTCAATTGGTCAATTTTTACTAGAAATCAAACATTTTACAAAAGGTCACAGTGGCCAGTACGGGGATCGAACCCGCGACCTTGGCGTTATTAGCACCACGCTCTAACCAACTGAGCTAACCGGCCTGTGTAAAGCATCGCGGCAGATATTTGTGAATATGACGGTGAGAACTTTCCAAAGTAGAGAACTCAATGGAATAATATAAGAAAAATGCAACTAAACACCCAGAGTTATCGAGCGGCCCTCCAGACGACTTTGGGGACAACAAATCCAGACGAACAATTTTGTGCCACTCTTTGCTCCAGTTTGGAGTTTAATTGGGCGGAGGCATGTGCTGTCATGTTAACCTGAGGGTTTAGTTTCGATAATGCTTAATCTACTGGCTGAACAGAAAGTAAAAGCTGTGAGGAGACAGAGCGAAGAACAACACTGAAGGTAAGATTTGTTTCCATAAAATATCTGGTTTCTTGATAAAGTTAGAGCACTGTTTTAACATTCAAGTGCAGGCTACAACTCTGTTCACTATACAGGAATCCTCTAAAAAAATATCCTTCATTTTTTAGGCTGAAATATGTGTAGGCCAGGGTGCGTCCTAATTAGTTCGAAACATATTCTTTCGAAACTTACTCGTTTCTGAAAATAAAACTGTTTTGTGTCATTGATCGCCAACTATGTCTAGTGTAAGCAGGCCAGGGGTGACACATTTAAAATAAGTAATTTGCTGCGGTCGTCCAAGCTACTCGAAAAGCTTCGCTATTTCCGTAAGTACTGGCTACATTTGATGAGCTCTCATGTCTATGCTTTCATAACCAGTGCCATCTGTCATTCGTCGTTTAAAATTAGACTCTACACTAGTCTACCTCCTCAACTGGAAAATCTACTGAGTTGATGAATGTTATGAATATAAAGAAACCTTCCCCAGTATGTACATGAAAGACCAGACTCTATCCTATCGTTATAGGGCACAGACTATAGGTGATTAACCTTCAAAACTAAGTGAGATTGAGTACCTCCATTTTCATACAGTGTAAATTATCCTCTAACCTTTGGAGTGTGTGACACATGTTCCTTCAAACTATCCAGTGAGTAACCAGGAAATTTCGTTTGAATACAAATGAACAAATTAAACCCTTTATCAAAAAGCAGTTTAACTATTCTCTGGTCCTTCCCAAATTTTCTACCATTTCCCCCCCTATTGGCTTTCAAGGTTTTGTGGGAGTTTTTCTCACCCTCTATGAAGGTGCCCTTTGAGACTCTGATTAAGGGTTCTAAATGAAATTGACTTTTTTGTTACCCCACTGTGCATCACCATGTGAGTTATGGCAGAAGCAATACCAGGAAACAACAGGATATAATCTACTTGTTGATGTTTTTCAAGGTTACAAACTCCTGACGCGATTGGATTTGATGTCAACAAAAATTACACACATAATTGCTGCTGAATTGTGCTTTTTTTATGACAATGTTCATTATGTCATGTTTTTCTGTTTTCCTCCCTCACACAGTTGCTGCTTCAGGGCTTTGCAGGGCAGAATTGTAGCCTTCATTATATTTCTGTTGCAGAATGTCGGTGTCATTCTATGGCTGGGAGGTGACTTACGATGACACCTCTCGGGAGCTGGGAGAGGCGCAGGATCCCAAAGATAAGGGTGTCTATACCATGTACCATGGCACCAGTGTCGCCAACGCACACGCCATCATTGCCAATGGCTTTAAGCAGTCATCACAAGGCATGCTGGGAAAGGGAGTGTATGTCAGTCGCAATCAGAGAAAGGCTGAACGCTACCCATTGAATTCCCAGCCAACCGATCGGGTGGTTCTTGAGCTGCGTGTACATGTTGGCCGGGTCAAGCGCATTGACAAGGACAAGCATCCCATGCAGTACACCTGGAACGCAAACGGCTACGACACTGCCTGGGTGCCCCCAAACTGTGGCATGATGTCCGTGCCAAGCGGCCTGGAGGAGGACTGTGTGTTTGACCCCAAGAGAGTGGAGGTCAGAGCCATTGCTCGGGCACCAAACGGCACCATACAGGCACAGCTTCAGCAGCTCATAGCAAGCAGCCCCAAACGAACATGGAAAGGAGGAAAAGGAGGAGCACATGGCGGCGGAGATAGTGGTGTGTGTTCACTGTGCAACAGAAAGATCTTGCAGGGTCACACACACACCACGCAGAAGTGCTGGGGTTGTAGACAAGATATCTGCGTCCTGATGGCCAAGCATGTCTGTCCTGCCACTGCCTGAGAGCATGTAGCAACAAAGAAATACATTTAGAAAGGGTGGGATTATAACCAATGACAAGAGGATGGAGATCCATAGCTTTAGTAGGTGGTAGAAGAATGGTGGAGGGAGATTAAACTGGGAAAAAATGAAAATAAAACTCAGGGTGTTATCATACTACAACTGAAATGAAATCAATACTTTCTCCGTTTTTCCATCTTAGACTTCCTTTCACTTCCATGTAAATAAATGGCTGCAAGTGGTGCTACCTGATACAAGGGTTATTACTGTACTTGACTTGGGAATCTCTGTAACTGATATACAAAATAGCATTTATGAAGCATCAAGGATGGCAGTGATGAATTTCTGTTTGCTGCGAAGTCCAGTAGGCTTTTCTACTGCATTCACTTTTTAATCTCACATTATGATCATTTGCAATCAAGAGGAAACAATCTTTGTATTTTTAATAAAATGAATTTATTCCAGCTTGGCTGTGGAGTTATTTTGTGTGAAGTCATGGCTTTGAAAGATGGTGTAACAACACATTCCTGATTTTGATTATTTACTGAATTGTAAATACTTTAAAACAGACCTAAGGCCAATCATTTACACCATATTTGTATTATTCAGACCATATTTATCACTGTCTAGCAGATGCCATTATCCTGTATCCAGCTGTAATCAGATGTCCCCTCCTCGGTGAACAGTCAACATGATTCCATATTTAGTGAAGACTTGAAAAAGAGTAGATTGAAAAAAAGTTACTTTAACGATGGCTTAACATGATGTTTTAGCAGGCTGTGGATAAATCGAAAGATTTTTTTTTTATGCAGATGCAGTTGTAGGCTTGCTTGTTCAGTTGCTGTCAGATCTGCATGGTTGGGACTCAGGATGATGAGGCACTGAGCAGTGAATGAAACTCCAGCAACCTCTGATCTCCGTTCAATTTGGCATGTTCCAACAGGCTCTACAACAAGAAGACAGCATATGTTCAGAATAAAAGTATGATGAAATAAGTATAAATGAAATAAGTATGATGAAAACAAACACAACGCAGACATGTTTTAAGATCTTAAGTGTCAGTGTGGCCTTCAATCTCACTATTAATGTGCATTCACACTGTTTTTTCATATATGTGATGATAATCGACCATTATTACTATTCTAGTCCCTACAATCACTACATAAGAGAGTCCATTAACACATCCATGATGAATGAATAATAAAGTCAAATGGTGTGGCGATATCAGTAGTATGAATGCTGACTGTGCAGTCCAGTATCTAAACTCACATCCTTTAGTCTGTAGAAAATATTCTTGTAAAATTAGGTTGAACTATTGCAGTCGCTACAATAAAATTTTGATGTGGTGTGTGAGCTGATTGCATACTCACATCCATCAGCTCCTGGTCATTTTTGGCATGGAGTTGTCTGAGGAGGTACCAGCTGGCAACCTGCACGACTGTCGCTGGGAAGTCCCGGGAGGGGACGTAGACCACCCTCTCCAACAAACGCCTGGTTTCCCTGGAGAACACACACATGGAAACAGGAAAAGGGGTAAAATGATTCTGGTGTCCAGAGATGATGGGACAGCTGCCAACTGGACCAGACGATCCTTCTGTTTGTCCGGACAGGCAGGATGATTTGTTATCCAAACCAGGTTTCATTTTCCTGTCTGCCTGACTAATACACAGTCTCTTGTGAACATGTGAATACAATGTGGAAGGCTTACGTAAAAGTGCAGACTGCATTCATGAATGAAAAGAAAATTAGGTCAACTTAAATCTCAGCCTACTTCTTTGTTGACACAAATAACAGGCACGACAGCTTTATTCATTTGCTATATAAAACCTGTGGGAGGAAAGTTGGTATGGATTGTTGTGTGTACTGTTTAATTGGCTGTCACAGACCTCCCATCTGGAATCACACAGTTCCCCATGAGTTCAGGTTCATCATTATCATCAAAACTTTACTCTCAAAGACAACTGTCAAGATTAACAAGGACAACAAAAAGTCCTAAATAAAAATAGAAACATAAAAGTTAAAAGGCTGAAATTCGAAATAAACAAATATCTCTGATAATTAATGTGCAGAGACTACAAATCTCTGCACTTTTTAATATTAGTATTTTCAAATAAAAACAATATAATGCAAATCTTGTCTTTAGCATGCAAGCGCCTTGTATATTATGATGATCCTTTCCACAGAGGTGTTCAAGCACCACCTCTCAAGCCAATTAGCTGGCTTATGAAAACCAAATTTGTTCTGTGCAGCTCTCCATGACTGTAACATTCGGTTGTAGCTTCCTGGCAGGCATGTGAGGTTGTGACTAAGAACAACTGTATAAATAGAGGCATAAATCCGAACAGTTTCCTGTATCGAAAAATCTATTTGATCACTTAGAAGCAACACGACACTTTGCTATAAGGATAAAACAAACCCACCCAGCACAACAGCTCCCATGCACATCTGCAGACTATTTACAGCAGGGAACAGAGCACAGTATGACGAGCACTGACCTAGCTGCCATCTTGGTAGCAAACTGCAGCAGGGCCTGGAAGAGCAGGGCCATAGGAGATGAGCCCAGCTTCAGCACCTCGGTGGTGGCTTCCAGCACAAGGTCCTTCCAGTCATTACCCGGCACACCAGCCTGAGAGATCATAACCACATCATTTTAAAAATAAAAACAGTCTCACCTAAAAACCTACAGTAAAATCTGTCCATCTTAGCTAACTAAATAGATGTGACAAACACACAGAGCAGGTAAGGTAAACATAAACCTTGAAGTCCCAGCCTCATTAAATGTGAAAGTGATACTGCAAGTGAAAACAGTGACAGGGTGTTTTCTAACAAGGCACACAAACCTAAGACTACTTTCAGTGTCAACAACTAGAATCAGAGGAGTGCTACCTGCTATCAAAATTAGATGATAGCCTCAGAAAAAAAAAATTCTTTCATCATGAATGTTTGTAAGCCACTGGTAAGTCTGAGCTATCCTGGGACTAAAACACACATCATCTCCAGTTAAATCAAAAAGGATGCTTCTTGTCCTGTTTGAATTTCCACCTGGCCTTGGCTGCTGATCGTCTAAGTTTACCTCTGGATATTTACCCATCTCTCATCACCTCTACCTTGTTTCTGCTCATGTGACGTGATGCCCTGCTGTTTGTGGTTATCATACTGCTATAGATCCTGTCATCAGTTTAAACCCCCATTAACCATCACTGCGAAAACATCATCAGAGCAAAAAAAAAAAAAAAAAAGTCTAGGTTACTTTCCCAGCTTATTGTAAAATATACTTTTATTCCACAACACTGTTTTCTGTCTTAAAATGTCTCCAATGCCCGTTTGTGGGAACAATATTGCAAAAATAAAGACTTGATTGCTCTGCATGTTTACGCTTATATCCTCATCAAGAATACTTTGGATCAGTATATTCATATTGTGTCCTAAACAGAAACTCACCATGCAGGGTGCTAAGGCCAGCAGGGCCAGTCGGAGCAGGCTGGCTACCTTGCTGCTGTGCAGGCCCAGCTGGGAGGCAAGCTGCAGGCTCTGTCTGTAAGCCATGACTGCCTGCACCAGCAGGCCCTGGCTACGATACACCTCAGCCAGCCACTGGGCGTGGAATGGGATAAAATAAGAGAGGTGAGAGGGACAGGAGAGAGGAGAAGAGAGGATTGGAGATGGAGACAATAACAAACGAGAAAAGGTTAGAGAACAAGTACGGGGAGGCACCAAATCAAGCATGGAAAACAGAAAAAATTAAGTCACTGGCTTTTTCCTCAATTATGAGTGCGATTAGAGCTGATTAATCACTGATTACAATAATAAACTGCTTCCTGCATACACTTGCTGAAAATATAGATATAACTGTCCAAGATACAAAACAATAGGTTCACTTGGCGATATCATTCAATGCGCCCCAGTAGTTCCACAATAAAATAATGTGATATCAAGAATGAAGTTAATTTGTAACATAAGTTACAGCAGCAAAGCGATGGGAAATGTTGAGGCTAAGCTACTTTTTCCCACCGTTTTTTCATATAAAGTGTTTAATGTATTACACAGCCAGTGACCTGCTACCCTGGCATGAAGCTGCTGACTGCATGGTGATTCCAATATTTTGTTAACCATATGTATTTTCAGATCTGACTATAACTGGTATAACTGTACAAATTTTCAACCCTGCAATGCATATTATAAGATTTTTGTAGCATGTAGCATATTAGTCATGACTCGTGTATAAAATCTGCAAATATCCCTATCAAAACAGAGACCACAGAAGCTTCTGTGATGCGTCCCTCCTGCTGGCTGCAGCTGTTTGATGTTAAGTGCAGAAATGTGAAATCTCCAGCAAGGCACAGCAATGGTTTTCATCAGCCCTGTCTCTCAGCAGGAGAAAGACAACACCGCTGTGTTTTGTTTCAGAGAGAGAGCCATCTTATAATTTCAACACAAGATGACCTCAACCTTTTAGAATAATAACCGCTCCGGCTACACCAGCCGCACATCGTGTTTTCCTCTCTATAGACATGTAATGGGGCTTCTTTGATTTGGCTGCTCTCACTATTTGAGCGCTAACAATGAGGTCCAGCACCCTTTAACATTTTAAACCACTCAACAACTGATGCTTGAAATGAAACAGCTACTGCTCCTCGGTAATTTACAGCAATCCAAGACACTCATGGTGTATTTCAAATGATGGAGGATCCTCTTACATGCCACGCTCCGAGGTTGGTGGGGTTAACCATGACAGTGCTGCTGAGCTGCTCCAGCACAGCGTCGGGGAGGGCGGTGCCGCCACTGTCCAAGAGGAGGCGCTGACACTGCACCTGTCTGAGTGACAGCAACACCGCCGGGTGTTCTGGGGAAACACTCAGCACCTGGGACAATGCAGGGAGAGCATGAGGAAGGCAGGCACGCAAATGTGAAGACGAGGAATGGTAAAATCTGATAATTTTGTGTTACATGAAATTGTGTTACATGAATTTGATTTTTCTTTTTTTTTGTTTTACTACAGCTTACAGATCTCTGCCTGAAACCTGTCTAAGCCTTTGTACAATATAATAAAATAATTAAGAAAATGATACTGAAGATAATTTGGAGTGGGACAGGGGAGGAGACAGAGAACCACTATAATAAAACGTAGATAAGAGTATATTATCAAATTAATGACATGTTATAAATCAGAGACAGAGACCCCTGAACTGAAGCTATGGAAGAGTTTTCCCCTTTCAATGAGGTTTTTAGATAAACGGATAAAGGGTTTCAGGTTCACCTGCACATTTATGTTTCTTATTCATTTTATCATGTCCTATCATTTTTAAAATATACAAATAAACAAGATTAGACAATATTTGGGAAAAGGCAGTGCTCTGTGCTAAGAGGCAGTGTGACTTCAACACTTTGGCTTGACTACAGACGTAGCGCTCATCACACACACACACAATGCACTCCAGCCAGTTCTTGGTGTAGTAGGTCATACTGTTGTAGTGTGTGAGTGTGTATGTGTGTGTGTGTTTGTCCTCCACCTGTGAGCAGAGGGCCTCAGCTTGCTCCAGCTGTCCTCCCAGCATGAGGCCGGTCACTGCCTGCTGCAGTACCCAGGCCTCCAGAGCCTGGGCCACAGGGCGCTCTATGGCCTCCATACAGCGCACTGGGATACAAAGGAGAGTCAGTTACATACAAACACAAGCACTGAGCACAGTAAAACACACATGTAGACACACACACACACACACACTCCTGACCTTTCTCAGAGACCACTGCCATCAGGGTCTGCTCCAATCCCTGTCTACTAGGTTTAGAGCCAGAAAGGAAGCAGGTAGTGTTTTCTGTGTGACAGGCAGCCATTAGTCCCGCCCATGCTGCTGGGTCATCTGAAAGAAGAGAGAGTGACATTCACCGAATGTGACAATGTAGAATCAACCACAACAATATGGAATATGGACACACTTAAGTGGTGAGTCGCATGGTTCTCATTTAAAAAGTCTGTTAGACCAGCAAATTACGTGCATATATGACATAATATG